>JAAAKL020001605.1:0-29915 GCA_010016065.2 Carybdea cf. marsupialis auct. non (Linnaeus, 1758) | reverse complement strand
GTAGGACAGGACGTCTTTAGTAGCAGAGGGGAAAAGCTTAGTACTAGTAAAATTGACAAGTACCTCACAGGCTGGTCTAGAACGGGATACAATATCCCTGATACTGGCTGCAAACGCAGAGGATTGTTTGCCAATCCAAGGAAGGGTGATAAACGTTTGACAACGTTTGGGGCCGAACGGTCTAGGCAGGGAAAAATTAGCTAATTGCCGCTTAATAACAAGATCAACCACAGTTGGTGGAAAACCATTTTCCTCCAAAACTTTCTTAATATAGGTTAGCTCGCCTTGTAAGGTAGACTTGCTACAAATTTTAAGAGCTCTGAAAACTAAACATTTAATAAGATTAATCTTACGTCTATGGGAACAAAAGGAAAACCAATTGGTATACAACCCAGTAAAGGAAGGTTTCCTGTACACACTTGTCAGAAGAGACGAATTGTCCTTCTTGACAAGCACATCTAGGAACGGTAGTGATCCAGAGACCTCTACCTCTCGAGTAAACTGAAGAGATGGATGTAGTGAATTAAGTATATCATAAAAAGCATTGCAGTCTTCGGTAGACTCAAAAATGGCAAAGCAATCATCAACATAATTGGCAAAATAAGTCGGTAGAGAGCAAGACGATTCGTGGACTGCCTTGTTAAGGTAAAACCCTACAAAAATATTGGCTAACAAAGGACCTAATGGCGAACCCATCGCAACACCGTCGATTTGACGAAACATGATATTGTTAAAACTAAATTCGACACTACTAGTTGCCAACTTGACGAGCTCTACGAACTGTGAGGCAGTGATAGAAGGCGTAAACGATTGGTCACAGAATAATTCCTTAACACAAATGTCAATAACATGTTCAAGTGGTACATTCGTAAATAAACTTACTATGTCGAAAGAACACATTACAGTTGAGCTGTTTATTTGTACAAAATGCTTTACAGTGTTTCTCTGCCGTTCTAGACTGATTCTTGTTTTAGATCAATGCTATGGCTTCATGGATTTCTTCACTGATCGAGCGACGCTAGCCTTGTAATCGGTCCTCTAGTGAATTATGAAACTCACTGAACACTTCAATGAAAAGTTGACATGCAGATGAACCTTGGCTTTATCTTTACAGGTAAGTCTGATATTCGCGATTTCTGATGTGGTTCTAGATCTTCGAGGACAATAATATGAGTACGCCTGAAGTGAAAAGATCTTAACCAAAAAAATACCTTTTTTAGATTCTTAAAAAGTTAAATATTTGGTACAAACAGGCAATCTGATTTTAGGTTCATTGAGAGTGTAAGACTCAAGGATGAAAGGTGCTGACAAATCAAAAATGTAGATGAGTTATCAAATATACTCTGTTTGTGGGATAATTTGCTTCGTCTCAAGGAAGGTGTCGCAGCTGCTTTGATGAAGATTGCGCTGGATCACAGATTAAAGTGACGATTAATTTAAGGATTGACAATTGTAAAGATGTACTTGCGCCTCGAAATATCTTCTTCAAAGACTCTGGCTTTCGCAAAAACCTGCTTCCCGACATACAACAAAAACAACATCAACTTAAACCTCCAATTACCTTTCAATTACCATGGCTCCCTATCAAATCACGCATGGCTTGGAGAAACGTGAAACAAGGTTTGTGATGCTAAGCAACTTCAAATTAAAAAAAAGCGAGCTGCCGTACTTATGGTTCTATTCCCTGTGGCCCCATGATTTTTCACCTTTGCGACTTTTTAATCCCGATGTCTGCCATTCAGTCTTTACAGGCTTACAGGAGTTATCGAGCGATTTATATTTGCGGTGAATTACCAAAAATAATTTGCTCTTACCTACTCGGCTTTGAGAATAGTCTTAAGTAAAGTTAATCAGTTTGCTTTGATACGATCATTTCAGTCAATGATATTCAAAACATCTTTTTACCGATTGAAAGACATTAGTCTTTACTCCACTTATAGCTTTATCTTTTTATAGGGTCTAGAGCTTTACAGGACTTTTATAGACTTATCTAAGGGTAACAAAAAAAAGTAAATTCAATGTCCAGCATAGTCATGTCACATAGATGGTAGATGTTCATCATCTCGTGAGTCGTAGTTTTTTTCCGATCTACGGTTCAAGAGATACTTCTCCCATCTTCAGGCTAATGGACTCTAAAACTTTTCGCTGAATTTATGTTGTAAGATTGAAGACTCTCTCGCAACGTAGCTCAGAAAAGACTACGACTCACGACCATCTCTGTCATCAACTGAGGCGAAGAGTGTTAGTATATTTAAAATAAAATGTTGCAGTTGATAACTTTCTGACAGGGAGTAAATTTGTGTTTACCTGTTTTACGAGACGTCACTCGGGGTAATAAATTTGGTAACGCTAAAATATACAGCATGCTCATCTATGTATCATCATGTACATGGATCAATTATTTGGGATTATTAATTACTTATATTTCTAAACTTACAGTTCCATCCTGCTTATCTCAATTTTGATCGTATCCGAATGGCCTGTCCCTGCAATTTACCATCTACAATCTATTGATTGCCAATAGTGTATACACCCGAATGACGAAATCATGGCACGGAGAGGCTGATCTCCAACATTATGTAGAGCTGGATGCGATGTCCATCGGTGGAGTCTCAGGAGCTAATGTGGCAACTAGAGAGAAGCCAACTCTCTTATCACCGGGCCACCAAAGCTCAGTTGGTAGAGCACCACGCCCCGAATGCGTGAGTACCGGGTTCGAATCCCGGTGGTGACATTTTTCCTTTTCTCTAGCATCTCTTCAAACTTGATACCTTCAAATCCTCCCTTCTCTATAACACTTTCTACATCATGCATCTACAAATTTATATAACAATTTATATAAATTATACAATCCAGTAATGTAAATATCGCCCCCTAAAACTATTTCAACATTGGAGCTCTTGGTTGGTCTCGGCGTCCCCTTTTTCTCCCAAAATAAACACTTTAGCTTTTATAAAGATTCACCGTGCGTTTATGGGACTGGATACTTCATGGCAAGAATCTGATTTTCTATTCTAAAAGACATGCTCAACATCTTTGACCAACTAAGACCAAGACTCTTTATATCTGGGCAGCCATGATCAACCGGTCAGGTGACTACTTATCAGCTGCATATGTGGTTTTCCGACTCCTGTTTTTTTTCAAGTACATGATGTTCAACTAGGTCAAGATTTAGTACAAATTCCAATCAAGAAACTATTTCTTCATGCATGAACCGGCAATGCCTTCTTTTCAATTTTTGCCATATAAAGCAATCTGCCGCACAGCAGGCGGGTGATTATGGTGCAAAGCTAATGTTATAGGTGTGGCAGGGCATGATTTTAATAAATAAAAAGTGCTATTCAGACGTATTTTAGCCTAGTAGAGGGTATTAATGAAAAGTCTGGAGAAATCGTCATACAGAGTAAAAGATATACAAAGGCGACTTGAGCCCACGCTTTCTTATTGTATTATTGCAAAACAATAATCATAGGGCATCGCATAAAGCCCTACACAATGATGGGACTCAAGCCTTGTGCACCATTGGAGGAAATAATTAGATACATAAATGAGAAGAGAGACCATTTGAACTTACCTAGATTTAGTATAAAAGATATTCCGAAAACGGCTCAACAATTTTACAAAGTGCGTTGCTTGATATCATCATAACTAAAACTACCTCTCTTTAGTAGGATTTCTACTTGCATCGACCATCTTAGGGAGATGGTTATCATTTCATTAGTTTTCTCCTGGTTTACTCGTTACTATTTAGACATCTGCTGAGTATTTTTCAACACCCATACGTCACTTTCTGTTCTTACAGTATGCGGAATTTAGATCAATAATCTCGCTTCAACATAATTAACTAAAGCTTGCTCTACTGTCGATTCATTTCGTTTTATAACTCCGTTGTCCTTTGCCTACTTCGATTCAATATGAAGGGTATACGTAATGCTTCCTGGTGATCGGTGATGTTTCCCTAAATCTTAAGCTACTGCAGGCGATATCTCCTATTTTCGAACTGACTGCAAATTGTAAGGAGTACGGTTAGTGGAGATTGTTGATTTTCAAGTTGATTTTACGTTTTGTTTGTCTTCTGTATGTATGTCTATATTTAGAAAAGGACATAAACTTCTTGGATTATGTTTGATGGTTTGAAATCAAACCAGAACTTTTGCTTTACAGAGCCTGCAACAGACGTTACCAACAACAGAATACTACGATGTTGCAGGTGTAGTAAAAATGAAGGAGAGAACTGCATGAAAGGTGACCTAGTGGTGATACAAAAGCATTTAATCTCCTTATCTATTGCTTTAGCTTAATATTTATAACACTGCTGAAATCGATAAATTAAGTCTGATTGTGCATGTTAAAGAATAAATTAATGCTAACTACGGGGAACATTTCATCAGGCAAAACGGAGTAATCCCTATGATTAAATGAATTTTGCTGCGAGACGTTGAGCAGTTTATTCCAAGATCAGTGGGAAACTGTGAGTACTGGTGGAGGTGCCTTTAACGGAGGACGAAATTTCTTGAGAAAAAACCATGTCTCCAGCATTGCCCCTCTGATAATTTTGAAATCATCGACTTTGGACAGCTACATACCAGAGCCCGGTAATACCACGGGGGAAGGGGCAGATGCCAAGTAACAGCATCCATGAATGTGCCTGTTACGTGGCTACTATCTTGCAAGATTTTTTCCTTTTTCGTCAATTTTCCGTGATTTTCTATCAAGGGTTTATTCCAAGATTGCAGCCTTGCTTCACAGATCTAGAGCATTCTTTGTGCCACTTATCAAGGAAGGAATTGATAGCTGGCAGTTTAGTCACACTCTTGTGTTGTTAAGACGCATCGAATATTCCTCGTCATTTTATTTTCACGTGATTTCAATAATGATTTATTTACTAGTTGTACAAGAAAATGCTTACCTGTCACTTGATGATAATTTGTGGTGTTACCGCATTTATTTGAGTTGACAGAACATAGCTCGGCACCTGGGGTTCATTATTTTAGTTTAAAGGACTTTACCAAGTATCATGACTCTTGGAATTGGTATTCAAAAAGTCTGTTTATATTATAGAGCATTGTATTTGTGCAAAGCAGTGAAACCATGATTGTACTTCAAAGCATTTTCCGTATGACACTCCTCAGAGTACGAAATCGTCAGAATGGAACACGGAAAGGAAGGGATAAAACTAAGCCCAGCTATGTTTTCAAAGTAATCAATCAGAACTCTGACTACAAGATTGGTGTTGTTTTGACCAATCAGTGCCCGCAGAGCCGAGTAATTAATAAAAGCTTTAGAAAAGAGTTAAAAAAAGTACAAATTTTACAATGAGTATTGCAGTTCTTCATTAAAAGGTAAATTGATGTATTTTAAGAATTTTATTTCCTGTTTAGTCTCCTCAATAACATGCAGAATAAATAACACTTGGTTCAAAATGTTGAGTCAGCTACATTGTAATATAAAATACCATTTTAACGAGTTTCTTTGGATCTCGTCACGGCACCATTTTGGGAGACAGATCGACACCCCTATGCTCCTTATTTAAAATGTATTTGATAAGATTGATGTAAGTTTGTCTCTTCTTTGTTTAATTGTTTCTAATTACATTTCTGCAAGGGCTTTATTCTTCGATGGGATAGTTCCTTTCATGGTTCGTGCCCTTTTCTGAATCCGTTGAATGGGACTGTCCACTTAATCCTGATGCATATGTTGCATTTTGGTAGTTGAATACAACAATTTAGCGCGCAAAATTTAAACTTGTAAACAAAATCAGTCTTTTAAACTTAAAGTGTTGCTTTGTTGGGATCTGGCAAGAATCCATGGAATAAATAGGACACTGGAAACTGTGAAAGTGATTCTAGCTATTACGAGGTCAGTCTACTCATAGCCATCATTCCTTCTCAAATACTGCTGATGGAATGGCGAAGAGCAGTAGCCAAAGAAAATGTTGAATGTAGTCGAAATCACACTGAAGTGCCTGTCTTAAGTCATGATCTTTGAACAAAACTGGCCCAAAGCAGTATGTAAGCACAAGAATTTATGTTACCTATTGTTGGAACGGCTTCGACAGTAGAGTACTAAGAAGAATTGAAGGAATCCGATGGTGGCAGCACGTCACGAATAACGAGCTACGTGAGCGGACGGAACAACCTCCAGTCTCAGTTTCAACCGCTCAAAGAAGGGTGCGATGGTATGGACATATCCATACGCCTGCCTCCGAGTCATCCAACCCGCGCGGTCCTGGATTTTAGTCCATCTGTAGTAGATTGGAGACGCCCACAAAGCGCACCTCGCACTCGATGGCTCGATGTCGTCGCCAAAGATCTGCGATCCTGTGGAGTGTCTCTATCTCAAGCGGAGCAGCTCGCTGCCGATCGTCAGCACTGGTGAGCACTTATGTTTCAAGTTAGCTCTACGCAACGCGCAGTGCTCGAGGATTAGTGAGTGAGTGAGTGAGTGATTGCTCAAGGATGATTACGTGAGAAACAATATTTGTGAAGCCACATGCTCTTGATTCTAAAGTATTCCCTCTTACCAAGTTTCCGTTTGATGGAAAGTTTTAGACACGATGCATATTTACATTCAAACTACGATATAGGATGATTGTGACATTCTATGTACTCATGTAAAGCCGAATCTGGTCGTTGTTGTAAATATTTTGTCGTTCTATCCATCGGTTGTGTTACAGGGAACTGTGTTTGTGCAGACTATGGAATGAGGAGACGTGCAAAAAGCTTAAAAACATAACAATCATACATATTTTCAGGCCTTTCGCACTAAAATTTTATTGAGGAAAGAAAGATAGGTAGAAATGGATGTGCTTGAAAAAAGGTCATTTGTTAAACGCCATTTTAGTCCTCATAAAACAAGCTCATAAACGATATTACGTAACACGCGGACCTTCCCTCGCTATGTTAACTTCTGGGGCCTAGTTATCACGCTTTGTCGCTGTTGGAAACCATTGGAAGCTCGACCCAGTATTTTTTAGAGATCAGTGGTTGCGACTCTTCAGGCTGTCTTCATAGGAAAAGTAAAGTTCAATGATTTCAATTGATTGAATCTAATGACGCTTTGCTAACGTCTGAAATTCTTCGTGAGTTTGAAACCATCACTGGGTCAGTTAAGTAAACGCTTCTTTTCAAGTAGAGAAAGATGAACGTGAAAATGATGCAAGGCACACTTTCAAATTCGAGAAAAATCTTCACGGATAAGTTTACCATCGATGAATATTCTTTGATTTGTAGTTTTACAGTGACATTACTGGGACCAGCCATGATATAAGGTATTTGATCGATGACATGGTCTGCCAAGTGCAGACAATCGTTGCTAAATCATGGGTAATGGCTACCTGTTTCCTTTTCCAGTTAATTATAAAACCAGCACATAAGGGGTTCTGGAAATAGTGTAACACAGCTGCCGGAAATTTGAATACAGAAAGATAAGTGAGAAAGACTTGGTGCTTACTCACCTCGCACTGACCTCTGGGTAAAGGCCGTTTCGACAGTGATATCTTATCTTTGACATATAGGAGGAGTTGAGCATCTATGATGACCACAGATTTGAAGAGTGACAAATCCATCGTTTGATCAGCGTTTAAGTTTACAATCTTCTATGATTGCAAATAATGTGCATGATGCACATTTCAACTAAAAATTTGTAAAAAACATTTTTTTGCTACTTGCATTTGCAATTAATTTCAGTATTTTTGAATGGTTTGTCACCAATATCGGCCTTTGATTATCATGTTGGTTTCAATTAGGAGTATCATGACCTATGTAAGTCTCGATAATTTAATAAGAATTTAAACAAAACAATTTTTCCAGCTTATGTTGAATTAATGTTTTTACACCATATTTTTAGCTCATGCACATACAAAATTCTGAACACAGGCTTAGAGCAAAACATAATTAAGTGTCTGACGATTTCATTACGTATTGATTATTGTATGATCATCGTTACGTGGTACTGATTGCATAACGGTCCACAATGCTAATCTTACCTTCACTCATTTTTCATATATTTGCTGCTGGTGTGCAAATCTGTGGAAGGTTGTCACGATAATCAAACATTTTTATATAGAGTGAAGTAGTATATCTTGCATGCAAATGCAAATTTTGCTAAGATTTTTGATATTTCAATGGTTTCTGTCGTTCAAAGTACACGGTAAAGGTACATATTTTCTGTACATTTTCACAAGTTTACAACATCAATGCTTCCTATACTGCTAAGGATATAGTGTGGCGATCAAAGATGTTCGAGATGCACGAGAGGATACGTCAAGTGCCACGTAGTGAATTGAAAAACAAATATGGCCCTCACTTCAGGACATCCGGAAGCCATATTTGATTTATACGCTATGTAATCAAGATGAAGGATTTCTAAGAAGACCCTGATCTAGCGTTCATAAATCAATGGTGGCGATCTTTGAGTGTCTATATTCCGAATATCTACAGCTACATTCGATTTCTCTAGAAATATCATTCGAATGCAGCTCGAACGTATAAATATACATCTTTATATATTTGGTGATGTCAGCCATATTCAAAGAGACTTGAGACATGACACCAGCGCCTTTTCCCTTAGCACCTATTGTTTACTGTGTCAACAATTTTCTCTCTGTGATGTATTTTTGTGACTGAACCGTTTTTGTGGCTTTTTTCTTCCTTTTTTGCGGCATCCTCGATTTCGAGTGTAGCCTAGTGCCAAGCCAGAGTGAGCAATGTCAGTTATGACATATCAATATTATGAGCTACTAGAAAATAAGGATTACTCATAAAAATACGTCATTCTTTAGATTGAGAGATAGAGAATCACTCAGGGCCTTAATTGGGAGAGAAGTATTGAAGGGGCTGCGTTTTGAAATTGATGAAGTGGGGAAATGTCGCCCACCATGGTTAGGCGAGGTAGAAAATGTTGAAAATCTGCCTCTCATGAACGGCCTCTGACACACATTCTGACATAAATAAAAAGATATTTTAATGACACAAAATATTGAAATATCCCATCCGTTACAAGCCTTAAAATTTCTGCTAAAAGTCTCCTAATCATTTTTCTGTATAAAAATGTATTATCATGTAATTGAATCCATCATTTCGTACCTAGCCTATGGAATAGATTTTGGGTCAAAAATGCAATTTGAAAGAACTCTTTAGTTATTCTGAGTTTCTTTAAGTATATTATCAAATTGGCCTTTAGTAACCGAATTGCTGATGGACACGACCAAATCGATAATTCATGACCGTGTGATGGCCAATTCTAATCGTCCACTGGCGAACATTCTCAGACAAAAGATGAAAGTAAAAGTAAAAAAATATATGAATACAATTTTGCCAATGTTTTTAGTAAGAATTTGCAAAAACATTGTTTCTTCTGTCAGAACTGTCAAGAAATTCGTTCAAAAATGAGATCAGGTCGATGTTATCAAAGTTTTCTGAATGCACGTTGATAGACATGGTATGTTTAAACCTGTGCTGGTTCGTCGTGCTGCGTAAGTACGTCTTTATACGTCTCATTGAACTAAAAATACGCTCACTTGTAGCATTGCTTGCTGGCCAACTTAATGACTTGATCTAAAAGTAAACACTATTTATACCGAGAGTCGCGCAAGTGGTGGATATCCTTCGGTCATCTCGTACTTTAAGGTACAATGCTAAAAAGGCAACAATATTAATTCGTTTACTATAAAACCCTACTTATTTTGTGTCTTTTGTATTGTGGAGGACCAATGCTTCCTTTCATATAAATTTACCGAAACCATGGTTTTATCTTGGCGAGTAAATTTGAACTGAAACCTAGGTTATCCTTGTCGCGTTTTCTGTTTACGACATTTTTGCTGCTGGTGTTCAAATACTCTTGGGAGGGTAGTATACAAAAAACCATGGTGTTCAGAAAAATGCTTTGACTTTGAATATTGGGGGCTTTCGCTCCCCTACAATTACACCCCTGGTGACTTCAGAGGCTATTAGTAGATAGAGGGGCGTTAAGAAAGGCAGTCTGAATGCAGAGTTCACTAGTTCCTCGTGGAGCAAATTGGTCGATCAAAACACCTCTCTGCCCTGGTCAAAATTTCCTTCAGCTCTGCAAACATGGGAGGTGGACATCAAATGCAAGTATGAAATCTCGAGAATAGGTTTGCCTAAATTTAATCTCGAAAATTAACCTATGAGACTGCAAACAAACCAGGGCAGTGTTTCTTAAACTGTGGCAGTTGACATGTTCTACTGTAGCTGGAAAGGCCCTCTTTAAGTAACCTTTAAATAACCAGGTCAGTCGTCCGTCCGACTCTCAAGGACAATTCTCGATGTACGATCAAATGGAGACTTGTGCAGAGTCAAGCACTCTTATTTTTCATCCTCCACTATATTAGGAATCAGCCGTTCGAAACAGGAAATGCACCAATCGGCATTTGGCAGGCGTTTGTGTTTTCTGCGTCATTAGCTAGTCACACTATAGTCAACAAGACCCCAGCCATAAGAGAACTGTGATAGAATTAGAATAACTACCAAGCCTAGCTTCTCCTTAGTCACCATAATCATGGAACATGGAAGCCATCTATTCAGAAAGGATTTCTATTGAAAATGGCGTGGTAAGTCTTGTAAACGATGCCACTGGAGCTATGAATGTTAATAAATGTATGATAAGAGTTCTTCTTGGAGAGCTTTTGATACCACTACTCATAAGATATAGGCTACGCTCGAAATCGAGTATGCCACCAAAAAAAAAACCAACTCATAAGATATTGATATACAAGCTATATAACTATGGCATACGAGATACAGAGCTACAATTTTTTTAAGAGCCATCTTCCAAATAGACAGTAATTTATAGCATATCGGGATAAGGAGACCCCTGCAGTCGACCTAAAATGTGGGATCCCGCAAGGTTCTGTGGTAGGCCCACTCCTGTTTATAATCTACGTCAACAACATGCCAACAGTATGTTTGCAGATGTCACAAACATTTTTTGAATGGCAAAAACATTAATTCTTGGTTTAAAAAGATTAGTGTGGACCTCCAGAAGTTTACATCAGTATCACGTTGAAAATTTCCTACAAGACTTATCTATCAAAGCTTCGCAGTCTACAATCTATCTGCAATATGACCGAATTGTGCAACTCACGAACTCTAATAAAACAAAATGGAATCCTGAATGTATATTCAATAAATGTTTATAAAATTACATGCTTCATGCATCGACACAAGCATTCATCACTCCATTTGACATTCAAGGATTAGATCAAATCTACGAATTACTGCCATTGGGTGACCATACAAAGCCAAGTAATGCAACTAACAAAACAGGCTTTAGTATAAAATAAAGATATATTGTGAGCCAAAAGGCCACGATATCACTTTATTTTGCATTAGTTCACAGACACATTAACTACAAAAAAATCACATGGGGAAGTTCCTACACAACCAAAGTATCACAGTATACAAAAAAGAGCTACTAAAGCAATGCTTCGAAAAATTGCTACAAGAAAACAAGTAGTACAACTGATAAAGTAAGATTTAGCATAAGATACAGAGGGCCTCGTTGTGGGAACATGATTAAAGACCAGACTCTCAAAAGTATTTCTGATGTAGCACAGTTTAAGAATTTAATAAAATTATTCTTATTGCAAAAAGATGATGAAGATCTCTTCTTCTAAACATGATTCCATAAAAAAACATGCAAACTTTCATAGAACGTAAACTCATTTTAATTGTACTCCCTTACCCGGCTGCAGTACACGTCAAAAATATTAGATATCTTCTGTGTAGGAAACATCCTGCCTGTAACTTTATTTCTATGACTGCCCTGTGCTGATACTCAGTTGCATATGATGATAAAATGCAAAAAGGAAAAAATGTGACCAGTAGGAAAATCAGGCTGTTGTTGTAAACAAACTACATGAGACCAACGAGTCTCCATCATGTTGTCGTTCGTCCTTTATGCTGGAAGATGACCACGACATGTAGTTCTGTTTTCGGTGGATGTGCATATGGCTAAACAATCCTATCTTAGCACGGAACATGCGTCCACAGGTAGGGCAGTGATGGGTAGTTGTAAGTACCGCTATGCTGTCTGCTCTTGTTTTTCGGGCTTGTCTTTCCATCTTGGCATCAGTAATTCGTCCCTACTCATATTTCCGGCTCCCCTCAACGATTAAAGTGCGCTAGTTGCTGCGATGCTTTGCCTGGCCTTCCCATTCATTTGTTTCAATACCAAAGCACTTCACTGAAGATTTTAAGGTGTCCTTGAACCTCTTTTTCTGGCCACCCCTTAAGCGTTTACCCTCTGTGAGCTCGCCATAGAATATTTGTTTTGGAAAATCAGGCTGTTGTTGTAAACAAACTACACGAGACAAACGAGTCTCCATCATAACGTTACGGCAAACTTGCCTCAAATCGTCTGGGATTCTCCGTTTACCGTGAACATTAACCTTATCACTGTCGATGTGTGCCTCTTACCCGTGAATAAGGGTGATGCCTTTTTGTAGTTTGTTTATTAAAATCAAGTAAATTGAGCCAAGTAACGTATGTAAACTTCATACAAATGTAACTGTATATAGAGCTACTGCAAATGGACGAATTAAAGTGAAATTAGTCAAATCAAATAAATCGAAAATAAATTGTTAACGGTATGATCGATGATAGGACGGAACGTAGGCATACCTCAAACATAGCTCAATGACCAAATTGCGGAGATGAAGGATTATTTCTGACTGGTGCAATGGAAATGAGAGAAAATGAGGCCAGAATAAGTAGACAAAGCGAGGTGTGCTGGCCGTTCATAACAAATAGTCATTTGACTGCTCCTGCAAATAAAAATCAGACCTTTCTATAAACTCCACTCTAAACTTCAATACTGTGGAACAAAAATGAGTTAACAGAAGCCCCACTCTCTTCTTATGTTGTTGTGATTTGCTATTATCATAAAATCAATTCAGAGAGTAGTGAAGATATTTCAAATGCTTACCATTGTAAGTACCATATTATAAGTAGCAAAAAAACATAGCGTAGTTGTTCGGTGCAAAGAAAATAGAGCGAACAACCGACAATTGCAGCAGGGTCCTAGAATGTTTTTGACGGATCTTTGATACGCCGACTGCAGCTGCGCAGGTTGGTGAATATCCACTGGTGCTAATGATTTTTAGCATTTCTGGCATTAAAATGGGTGATAGAAGGAGTTAAAAGCTAAAAGCTAAAAGACTTATGGACTTCAAAAAGGTCTTCGACGACATACATTCAAAAATATGCATATTCTGAGAGTGTATTATAATACGGAGAAACTGGTGAAGCCAATACATCTGAAGTACTAAGTGACCTATGACAGTGGGGTTGCACCTAATTATTTTGCGTTAAAAGTTGGGATGTTGAAAGATCACATTTTGGTACCTTACCTATTTGCAATTTTTCTAGATTGTGCAAAGAGAGAGGCAGTTGGCCGAGGATCAAAGGAACGTCTTAGAAGAAGTGGTAAAAAACCTCTCATAATCCCGACTGAGACAAATGATTATTTGCACAGTAGTCGAAGTATCAAAGATAGGACTGCATTTAAATGCCATAAAGCAAAGGGACGCACTTCAACCAAGATGGCATCATAACAACCAAAGCCAGGAATGGAGTAACAATACATTCTTTTCAAAAAACAATCTTCATCAAAATTAAAATTGCCTTAAAAGGTAATTTTAAAATGCTTGGGGATGAACGAAAAGCTCCAACAAAAGAGTTTAAGATCAGGATGGCAATGGTGTGGTCAATATATCACAAGATGAAAAGACTATGTAGTACAAAATTACAGAGAAATGTTGAAGAACGTTTGCTTTTAATAAGGTCAAGTACATATTTTTGTGCGGAAAGGAAACCTAGACTATCAACAAAACAATAGAAAGGTAGGTAGGTGGATACTATACTAGAGAGATGTGGATGTCGTTAAATGGGGCTTGGAAAAACAAGTGAACAATGAAGCCCTACTTCCATACGAATTATTAAATGTGAAGTATAGGAGAAGGAAGCTAGCAACGTATTGTTTAAAGAATCCTAGACAGGATGCTTCAAAGCTGGAAATGTTTCAACGATCAATTGTGCATGTGGTTGCAGAAAGGAGAGTTGAAGTGAACGACGATACACCGATAAGACAAAATCTGGAAGGTTCAAAAGAATTGAAAACAGCTGTGATAGATAGGTATGATTAGAGAAGGTGTACGTACTCAAAGAGGGTGGAAAACTCGGCTACATGAAAGTAGAAATGTAAGTAATTTCAATGTGGACCTTGCCAGTAGAACTCTACTTTCTAATGATACGTTACTAATTGCGTCTTAGTGCTCTTTACCTATTATGAGGAGGTATTGCACTGTATAATAGAGTCGATTTTATTCATCATATTTCTAGACCTAACTGAGAATAGACATTGATAGAAAAATATCAGAAAGTGGGTTGTATTGAGGAAATATAGCTTGGCATTGGCTGATACCACGCCTGTCTGATTTGGCATATGTTTATCCAATATTACACTACAGCTGAAGCGAAGCCTTTCTCTTATTGCGGTTGGCGACTAAAGAGGTTCCTCCACATACACACCTTGGTGTTTTCGAGAAAGGTGCGTGACCAAAAAAGACCCGAAAGGGCGGAGCATATCTTATTGGGGCAACAGCCAAGTCATTTTTGTTGCAGAGCTGTGTCTCACGAACTATCAGCCTTCGATCAAATAGTCAGAACAATCCAAGAAGAACAGAAATATTAGTGTGATTGACTGAGGCCCCCACCCAACAGGAAGGTTACTCTCTCAGTGCTACTGGGAAAGGGCCTTCTCTTCTCTTGATACTGCAGAGCATCTCACTCATCTACTGACGAGCGTTATGACGAGTTGTCTAAAAATCTCCAGGGAAGTTGTAAATATGATGTGATATCACGCAGTTGTAGAAAGGATCATAACAACAAGAAGAAATCAAAGAGAGAAGTGTCTATTGTCACATGATATGTTCGAACTCTCTTTGAGAGTGGGAAACTACAAGAAGTAAAAGAGGAAGCAAGAAGACTGAATATTGCTATTTTAGGAATGGCCTAGGTAAGATTGCGAGATAGGTATGACAAAAAGTTGCAAATCAGCGTTTTACTATAGAGGAGGAAAATAATGTCAACATTAAGTAGGATTTTGTTCTCGCCAAAAGTGAATGATGCTGTGAAGGTACAACCAGTGCATGAACAAGTGATAATTGCAAGAGCCGGGAACCAATACTAAGCCAATACAAATAACGGTATTACGGATATATCAACCGCTAGTGACGTTGAAATATTCAAAGTATTTGTAGATATCCAAAAAGTTCTAAATGAATGTAATAAGAATGACCGGTTAATCTTAATGGGAGATTTTAAGGCAAGGAGAGGTGAAAATGCGAGACACGATACTTGTGGTCAATGGCCTTGGTAAAAGAAGCAAACGAGGTCAGAGAATGGTTAGAAGATAACAAGTTGATGAAAGTGAATACCTGCTTTCGTCATTGAAGTAAACAGATCAATAAATGGCGCTAACCAGGTAATGTCAGTCAAAACCAAATTGACTTCATAACTATGAGAAGATGGGACGTTAAATAATGCACACATTCTTGAGCACTGACTAGCGCAGACTGTGTCTCAGATCACCACATGGTATGGGCTAAGGTGCGAGGAGCACCATGGCAAAGAATGTGTAAAACGTGGAAAGCAATCATGCTCGAAACCAGCATTCAGCGATGAACAAAAAATTCGAATAATCGGTTACAAAGTATAAAGTCAGTTATTTCATCACGGGCATCGCAGTTTCTCCTACCTTTGTAGATGGCAAGGGCATAGTTAGAGCTGTCGCTATCTTCTTTTCTCATCAATTCTAGATACTTAAATTGTTCAACTACCGTTATTTCTTCATCATTAACTTTGATAGGCCGGGATTTTTTCATTTATTACCGTTACTTGGGTCTCCTCATTATAAATTTTAGGTCAAATCTCAAACTCTCGTGTTAAAGTTCTTCAGCTTGCTTTTCTATCTCTGCCTAATAATGTTGGTAATTTATACACTACAGGAACTGTTTATTACGTGACGAAACACTTTGTATCAGATCAAAAGTAATAAAACAGGAGGACTAGATGGAATGACGGCGTAAGTGTTAAAGGATGGCCTACAAACAGCGAGATTGATCATGGATGAAATATGGGTAACAAGAGTGCAAAGGACTGGAAAACACCTGAAATGATAAAGCTGCCAAAAGCATGAAGAACACATAATCGTGCTAAACATCTCACTATAAGTCTAGTCTGTCATGCATCAAACTATTTCTAGAAATTCTAAGAATGAGAGTCAATTATTATGTTGGTGATCGCATAGGTGAAGAGCAAGTAGGGTTTGTAGATGGCAAGGGCATAGTTAGAGCTGTCGCTATCTTCTTTTCTCATCAATCCTAGATACTTAAATTGTTCAACTAACTTTATTTCTTCACCATTAACTTTGATAGGCTGGCATTTTATCATTTATTACCGTTACTTGGGTCTCCTCATGATAAATTTTAGGCCACATTTCAAACTCTCGCGCTGAAGTTCTTCAGGTTGTTTTTCTATCTATGCCTTAGATGCTGCGATTATGGTTGTGCCGCCTTCATATCCGATGTTCCATGTAGGTTGACCATCAGTTATACATCCTTGTCCATCCCCTATCCTTTCAACTACTGTCCGCACTATTGACTCCCCATATATGCCGAATAAGATTGGTGATGTAAGACAACCTGGGCTAACACCCTGTTCAACTTTGAAAGTGTCTGTTTTGTCAACCCTAACGGCACCTTCTATTTTTTCATAAAGTTTCTTTATCAGCTAAACTACATGATACGGTATGCCAAATTCAACGACGGTATTCTAGAGCATATTGTAAGCTACAGTGTCAAAGTTTTTTGAGTAGTCCACAAACATGAACCATAATTGAGAATTTTGCTTCTTTCTTGTCTGTTCAATGATATTTCTGATTGTCAGAATTTGCTTAGAGCTCAATAACACCAACTCACAGTAATTTGAAAGTGAGCAGACATCAGTCGAGAGTTTTAAGTAATGCTAGTTAAGAGTTTGATATGGAGCACCCAGCTTTTATGGATCAGAAAGTTGGACATTGAAAAAAGTGTTGAAAAAGAGCTACAATCCTTTTAGATTTGAGGATAAGCTGGACTGAGAGAAAAACAAATAAGTGGGGCCAAGAAGGGATTAGAGTAAAAGGAAAAGACGGTATGATACATCAAATGAAAAAGTGAAAGATAGCAAAATATATGCACTACAAAGTACATTCCTGACATCAAAAGAAGGCAAAAAAAGGGGGGATGCAACAAAGAGGTTGGCGGTCATGAATCCCAATCTCTTCCTTTCCATTATTCACTTCTTGCAGTTGACTTTTCCTCATTGTTCTCAAAACAAAAAGGAGAAAACCTGTCCTAAATGAAGCTAGCGTAGAATTTACACACATATTTCTATTTGACAAAATGGAAAGAAGAGTAGTATAATAAACCCTTTGGCAAGAAGAGGAGTGAAGGAAAAGAAGGAATCCTGATTTCTTCTTTCTATTAATCTCTTCGCATACAAAGCAAGTTATACAACGAGCAATATCGCCATTTGGTCTTTTGGAAAAATTTGGATATGTAGATCAAAAGTGTTTTTGAGGAAAATACAATAACTATACAATGCAATCTGTGTATCAATAATTCTACATAACTGCAAAAATTGGATAGATCCATCCTGCGATGAATAGTCTCGTCTCATAGCACAGTAGTACAGCAGTATTGAATAATGAATACAATAGGACAACGAAGTGTTAAAATTTACGGCCATTCTAGTGCCTATGGCATAGAACGTCCAAAGTTCGCACTCCCATTTTAGCATATTCTACTCCTAGTAATACTATAAGAGCTCGAGATGAAATGCAGAGGCAAAGACAGCAACCTCACTCAGGTTTTAGCACTAAGATGACAGCTTCAGTTTGTGCAAATGTGGTTAATATATAATGATCTACCTGAGCAAGTCAATTAATAACAATATCATGCCTGGTTATAACAGAGCTTAAGATAGAAGACTAGTTTAAAGTTTGATATATCGGTGAGGAGGATTAACGTGTGACAGTATGCAATGAACGTTTTATAAAGTTGTCATAACTGTATCACCTAATCAATGAGGCTTAAAAGCAACGTTTTTCAGAGGAGACCTTAGCCTCGTTAAAACGCCGACATACATGGTTGAGGTCACATTTATGTCAACGTATTTGTTAGCTTGACAATTTAAACATATTGTTAGGAGTGTCAGCATGCTGTTAGCGCCCTCCATCAGCATTGCACATGAAGTTGTCAATCTTTGGAAACTCGTTTTCGTCTGCATGCAAGTAGGAAAGGGACACATCACGCCATAGAATTTCCCAACATCTTGTCGGCATCCCTCAAGGCTAAACACTGGCCGAATTTCTGCCTCCGATCCACTTGAACCACTTTTCTAGAAGCTCAATCAGCGTTTTTAAAGATTCCTGTTTACCTGTTACAAGATTTAGAGAGTGCATAGGGCTAAAAAAGGCCCTGCTGTCAGAGAAAGCCTACGAAAGCTTTGTGAAAGTGTGAGAAAGGAAGAGCCAGGAGCAAACTAATGCCACTTTATCAATAGAAAAGTTTCATCGGTCTGTAAAAATCCATCAACTTAAACAAATAAGAACATAAGAGGTTGACAAAGTCGAGTAGTTGTTCTAGGTGTGATTATCCGTGTCAATGCATCATTTGGAAGTTTTATCTTTTTAACAATGTGCTTTGTCAGTTATTATATTCGGCTTTGAAAGTTTAGGCTTGCCAAAGCCACAGGCAAGACTATGAAGGTCACTGATGTCTCAGTAGGTTTTCATGGGAAGGATATGTCACCAATGCAAGAGTTAGTCGTCTTCATAAACAGCATTTTTATTACCATGACTATCTCCAAAGTATTTTGTTCTTTTACATAACCCAAAACCATGGAGAATCAAAAATTGCTATCTTCATAACTATTCCCAATGATAGAAATCAGCACTAAGTGTTATTGAGGAAAGGGCATTGCCTTTGCCAGTAAAGACTGTCAAAGCTGATGGGTCAGATCCCTTCTGACCAATATCTACGTTACACATCATTCTACTTAATAAAAATACGACAGAACAAACATGGGTAGTTTGATACAAACATGAGATAATGGTCGAAATCGAGGCAATATCTAGCTTAAAGGACTGTTTAATAAAGCTTAAAGACAAAGTATCAATAGGTAAACATAGCTATTGTATTTATTACATCCCATGTAAGAACTGTATCGTAGAAATATCAGCGAAACAAGCCGGTCGCTAGGCACTAGACAGAAGGAGTACTATAGACGCATGCAGCATAAGTAAATCAGTTTAAGCAACTCATGCGTATGAAAATCACCTTGCAGTAGTCATGGAATAATAGTGAAGTCATTACAGAGAGGGCTAGTGGTTATAACAAATTGTGTTTAGGTAGTCAAAAACGCTTGGAAAAATACTTCCAGCTGTGTGCATGCTTTTTAGAAATGAATGACATGGAGTATTATCAAACAATGGGTTACCACGTTTTGCATTATAATACAGGGATAGCAGTACGATTTTAAAACATTCAGTTTGTTGTATTTCACACAGATGATAGGTTGCTCAGTGTCGAACATTCTATCAACAGATCATCAAGTACTCTATTTACAGATTGTGTTCCTTGCTTCGATGAAAGATGCCTAAATGCCTACTTTCCTGCCTTATATATAATTCGTCTTGTTTATACAGAAATCCTTAGAAAGTAAAAGAATATTCTAGAACATTCCGGAAATTTCTAGTGTGTTCTACAGAAACTTCTGGACGGTTCTAGAAACCTACAGAACCTGACAGAACCTGACAGAACATTCTAGAATGTTCTAGAAGGTTACGGAATGTTCTGGAAGATTACGTAATGTTCTGGAAAACTAAAGAATTTTCTAGAAGAATCCAGATTAAATAGTGTTGTTGCCTAGACAAGTCAAATTAAGGCAGTCCCATCACACAGTTTATTGTGGCAATCGAAGTTTATTGGGTCTTCCATGAACCAGAATATGATATGTCCTTTCGCCTAAGATAATCATTTTGCAAACATATTGTCCTGGATATTGATCGTATTAATGCCCGCACAACAAACATCCTCTGATTCTGCTACATCTAATTTAATACATTTGAAATGGAACATATTAGTAGCTCCATGATGTTTTTAGGACTAAGTTTCTTTTAGAGGCATGGTTGACATACTGGCCACCAACTGGTAGCGGACAATGGCGAGGTCTTATCCAGGTAGTTTTACAGTTGGCCTGATTGAAGTGATCCAACAATTGAAATATAGCACAACCCTAAGAGCAAATTTCATAGTGCCTGGTAGTTCTAGTATTCAACTATACATTTTCTCAAGAAATGTTGAACTTGAATTTGCTATGTAAGTAGCCTGCAAAGGTCATGCTGAAGAGACAAGCATCTCGTGAAGTATTTAGGGAGACATTTGGCCATGTCTCCCTAAGGCTAGAACCAACTTTTTTTCAAGTATTAATTAGGGATATAGGGATATTTGAACATTCATAAACTTACAATTAGGAGTTTGTATGGCTTTTACAGTGGTTTAAAATCTACAATTTTTAGGTTGACGTTCATGAAAGTTCGGTACGATTTTTATGACGACTGCAACAGCTCCACTGTGAAGCACATGAACTATAGCTGAAAGCCGTTAGCAAGTTACGTAATGAAGTCCATGTAATCCACATTTTCCTTTAGAGCAAATCGGTTCTGTTGTACGATTAAAGAACAGGCAGCATATAGGGAAAGGAATCAGGAATGAATCATCTGATATGTAATTTGTACGACGAAAGAAATAAATAAAAGTTAAAACATGTTGCTTGTGTATTTCTTACATCTGCATGATCATGATTTGTTTTCAGATATTTCAGGATATCTCTAAAAAACACTGGATCGAGCATCTTTCGTCTCAAAGTGAGGTCAGTCGTTGGACGCCATTTCAGTTCCCATCACAGAAAGCTTACAAACAATCTTAGACAACATGGCGGACTTTCTTGCGCTATTTTAACTAATGGGGGCCAGTACTCGTGACTACACTTTTTCGTAGTTGGAAACAATGAGAAGTTCGATCCAGTCTTTTTTAGAGATCAGTAGGCCAGATACTCCCAAAATCCGACTAATAAAAGACTTATAGCTGCAGCTATTCGAAAGAGAGGCACAAAAATTAGAACTTGCCATGAAGAATAACGATCCTTATAAGTAGATGGGTAAGACAGGAACTTTTACATAATTTATTTTATCTTTCAAGTTTTGTCCTTGGAATCGCTGATTTCCCATAGATATCACAATTCTTCGAGGGCTTTTATAAAAAAAAATAATTTTTTGTTGACCTTCACTTTCGTAGACCATACTTTTTTCCTCTATACATCACGTGAACTGAGCTTCGAATGTAAAAAACTCAGTTAGAAAATGACAGAAATGTCCGATAATCAGGGATTTGACCTCGATGACCATGTTGCTTCCGACAAAGTTACCTGCCTTAAAAAAAAGCACTTATTATACTGCATTTCGAAAAATCGGCATTGAGGTTTGAGCTCATTGTATCTTGGAGAATGTTACCAATCTATCCAGAAAAAAGAAGCAGAGTTGGTACGGCAAGTTACACTAAAACTGACTCACGTCTAATTTGTAGGTTACTGTGAGAAGAATCAAATGAGGGTCTGAAAGAAGAGATTTAAACTGCTTATGTCCATTAACCTTTCTTAAAATACATCCCAAGATCCCGTCTTATTGAGATTAAAAGTAGTAAAATCTCCCAAGAAGAAGAAATGTATGGCGTAGTATTGGCTAAATTCTCGTCATTTAGGTAGCCAATGTTCGCTTTGAACTTATATTTATGGTATAAGAAACGTTGTTTGAGTTTTTCGGTTTATCGGACCTCAAAGTATGCATGCTTTTAAAACATCTATTACCACACACTTAGAAGCATATGAAGTGTATTCGAGCCATGATTTAATCCAAGAACAAGGCAATGGCAGATTATGCTATTCCATCGATCACCAAAGGGAAGCTTATTTATCTACTGCTGTGTAATCTCCGGCGATGTAATTGAATAAGGGAGCCAATTATTGAGCATAATAGATGAATCATGGATTGGTCATGAAGGTTAAAAGCTATCTACGGGAAGGGATATTTGGAAGTGATGAATATTTATAACACTTGTCTGTGTAGAACATTACGTAGAATAGCAGCAGAAGTTTTGTAGCCCACAACAAACGGTGCAAGTAAGGCATTAAAATGTCGTCAAAGACGTGTTTCGAGCAAAGGTGAAATCTGATCAAGCTTTCACCAAGCCTGGTTTGGGATATATCACCATGCATCGATTACGCATGGCCCTCGAGTAAACGCCACACTATTTAAGCAACCTTTCTGATGAGCGCAACCCTTGAATAAGTGCCTCTCGATCAAAGTACGTCCAGGTTAACAAAGTGGAAACAAAAACTAGATAGTAAGATCATAATAATATAATCAGGGCATATATTTTTGCCGTCATATGGATACGTCTCTCAACTTCGGTGGACGACTCTTCTTCATGCGCTCATACACAAATTAAATCTGATAATGTACCTAGTTAACATATCGCTGTCAACCAATAGGAATGTTCTTCTGGTTGACATGCGTAATACCATTAACATACACATACACCGTTCGAACAACACCTTCCCAAACACACTCTAATCGCGTGAGTAGATGTCGCTTGGACATACAGTAAAATGTATTTGTGATATATTTCTCTGACATGAGTAAATATTCAAAGTGTCCCATTCTTTTCCATTTGAGTGATACACCACAGTTTCTTAACTCATTCTTTTTGACTTGAGATAGTGCTAAAAGTTTCTTAGCGTTTTTTCCGTCGTAGTACTAGTTTCTTATTAAAAAGTTTCTTATAAAAAAGCGTGTAACACTGATGTCAACCGTTAAGTCTCGCTGATGGCAGGAGCTATGTTCACTATCATTGTCATAGATGTTGTTTCTGTTATTCTTGTTGTTGTTGATGTTTCCACAATCAATTGAGATGGTTGAAACATATTCTCCCATGCTCCCCACAATTGATTAAACAAAAAGAAGAAGCACCTCTGCTCTTCCTGTTCGTATTTGCCATGAGACTACTTCCAGAATTTTCTAGCCTAGTAAAATGAATCGGGAACCAAAGAAATGAATTTAACAAATAGGATGATAATTGGTTATCAATATCTTACTAATTGAAGATTTGTGTATGTATACAGTGCAGCATCCAAAATTATGAGATAGTGGGGTAGTCAAGATTAAAATCCCCTAATATCCAGCGGCCCCCGACCAGATCTACACAAACTCAGCGTGCGTTCTGTTAGAGCGATAATGCGTCCAAAGGAATATATGCTGTCCCGCTTTCTTCTATACTTGCAGAAGTAAATAATTGGGAGTGGAGGCTTCTTGTGCTCCACCAAGCCGTTGTATATGGTTTTAATTTTCTTTGTTTCCACACTGTTCAAAGCCGAAGCCACTACTAGAAACGGGGTTACTTTTCCCCTTCGGTTGACAATCTATTCATGCTTGCAGTCCCCTCTCTGTCCTATCTCTCGAGACATAGTTCCCCTCCTCACGAGAGCAGATGACAGGCCACAGTACCTCCTTGATCGCGGCAGAAAAGCTCAGGGTAGGTTCGAACTCACCACCCTCGAATTGTGAGTCTGACACTCTACCACAATGCCACTACCGTCACTATCGTCATATATATATATGGCGTTAGTTGAGAAGACTTGCGCGTCGTTAGTCAATCAGAAAACTTAAAGTGCTCTTAGTCAGCACAAGTAAAATTGGATAACAGAGGGAAAAGGAAAAGCATTTTAACCTGATCCAGATTTATCGTCAACTTGATCTAAAATACAAAAGAACTATCTCAAATGGAGGCAACAGGAGACAGGTTTACTGCTGTGTTGAGACAGAACCCTCTGTGATCCTGCATCTATCAGTTATTAATGGATCATTGCGCCTAATTACATCGTCTGTATTCTAAGTAAAATCGTCACACCATCACATGGGTTGTACAAAGTAGAATAACAGGTTCAAGGAACAATAACTAGAATTCCATACTATTAAGTACCTTATCTACTGTCTACTAATCCACAAATCTATTCAAGATTAAACTGCATTGGTCCAAGTCAATTCTACATTCTCCTGTAAACTCTCTTTTACCTCCCCTGCTACGTTATTATTGCATCCTGTGTTCAAGATATGTACTTCTGCAACAAGCACTGCGAACGTCAACAAAACATCAAAAACTTGATTTGAATCTCTTCAACTGCAGAGATGGCGTTACTACTTTACATGTTTACAGTATTTCTCTTGATTGACATCTCTCAAGGAGGCACAATCGACATCACAACCTCCGAATGTGCCATCAGGTACGTTATTCTTTTTGAAGATGTTATACACGCCTTTAAATCCTTCAGACAGCTAAAATTTGATGTTTAGTTTGCTAGTTCTTGTGTTCAGAGTCAGACAATTTGCCACCACATATGAAAGCAAAATCATTAGTCTTTCTGGTTACAAGGCACTTCAATCTGCTATAGTTGATATAGGAAATGTGGGTTAGCTTGTTACCTTATTCCACCAGGTGTAAACAATCTTGTAACCGTTACAAGTTTACTTTTTGGTGTTTAATTGTTCAAGATAGAGATTCCAATAAACTGCCAATGAATTATTTTATTTCATACTCAGAGGGTTGCTTCCTAGAATTGCGATACTATCAGAAGCTGACAATAAAATCAAAAAGGAGTAAATAGCCCTGTCGTGTAATCCTATATTTCTCGGTGGAGCATTAAGAACTTATGTCGCAACTAAAAAACTAGAATATGTTATCAAGAGGGTCTCAACTAGCTCAGTTGTTAAACCGCGTACTCGAATGGGATGGACACAGGTTTGCATCCCTTTGGTGACTATTTGTTCTTCTTCTAGTTTCCTCCATAATTCTATATTTTTGTACAGTGTGTATTTTTCTAATTTGTAGTCACTTAAATTATAGTTAGAGAGATGTTAGAAAGCATCGGAACTTCGATGTGAATATGGGAATTCCGAGATTTATCCTGATAACTGTGCAAATGTCTGCCCACGGTTATAACAGTCCGGTGACGGAAACAACCACTGTTTTATCGCTGTGAAACAGCGTAGCTAAAGCTGTTCTATATCCTGGCTGGCAAAAGTGGAGTCTTATTCGAGCAATTTGTCATATCCTACTATTCAAAAGTTAAATTTTTCTTAATATCTTTATAGCCAATATTTGACAATGAAAGTGTACGAAGGTGGGGAGGGGTAGGGCGTAGGGCCAGGGTACCATAATCTTCCATAATACACCACAGCCGAGTTCTTTTATCATAGATAAGGTACCAATCTCTGAGATATCAGGTCAGTGGTAAGTAAAAATAGGCACCCCGTTTAGCTACCTATATGATAGATACTTTATTTATCATACAAAATTTTGTTGTATTCACATTGCGACGCAAGCGTATCTGTCACTGATTACTTTAGATGTAATATATACAATAAAATAAATTTAAATCTAGTTCTTGCATTAAAAAAAATACAACATACTGGATATCTCACCTTAAACTTGTTACTTCCATATGTCTTATCATTTAAGTAATAGTTTGTAACCTTAAAACAAAATCTAACTACAATTGTGGTGTGCAACTGTGCTAATAATTAGGTGGGCTTTTGGTAGGTCTATTGTGAGCATACTTCCAAATTTACTGCTATCTTTTATCAACTGGGACCTTTATATTTGCATGGCTTTAAGGCTGCTTGATGCATTGTAAGAGGGATTCAAGGATGATCTTGTGTCCGCTGATTAACACTTCTATTTTTCAAACCAGTGCTTCAAAACCATAATAAGAAGGAATCATTTCCGGTTTCAACCACGAATCTTTAAAAGATTTAGATAAGTTGCACCCTCTTGGGACGCACCCTTTTGGTGTTGCTTAGCGATGACTTCAATCCATGTCAGATCTTTGTCTTCTATCCACAGCTCGTTTCCCCCACTGTCTCCTGTAGATCGCTCAAAAATTTCATTATTTCTTGATCGGAGAAATATAACATATGTCCAAAAGGTAGTACCCATCTTCCTCTCAATAAACGCTTTTTGTCCCTACTGTCAGATAGTAACATTTCATCCTTGTCCCTTGTACTCACCAACAAATCATCTTTCGTACCTATTTCAGTTTCTGTGCCGGGCATAAATTCTGCATTTGCTCATTAACTTGTTCAGCACCATTTTGCTCCACCTGCTTAAGCCACTGTGTTTTCTAGTGACTCTCTTATCTCTCCAGAATATTCATAAAGTTCTTTTCCTTGCCTATAACTGAAAAGTTTTATCCTTTTTTTTATCAGACATCTTCGATGCCCAGGATTGACATCTGTCCAATGCATTGATAATCTCTTGTAATATATGCAATCGAAAGATAAGCAGTTCTTGATAATCCTGCAAAAACTCGCTGAAAACTGGTCAAGCTGTAATGGAATTAACTATCTAAATAACGTTACCGAAGTATTAAAATCTAAGTCATAGAAGGCGGTCCTCTACCCAAGCCTATCTCAGAAGAAATCTTCGAGCCAAAAAAATATCTGACGAATGTTAATAACCACCGACCACCTACCCTATTAACACGATTGATTTGATTTTACTGCCATAGAAAACACTCCTGACAGCCTACTGATATCTTGCACTGATAAGAGTTTTGTTAAATACACTAATATGTTAGAAAAACAGTATTTGGACGTTAGATATTATTATCTCTTGATGATAACTTCATGCTTGTAGCCTGCACAAAGGTCACCAATATTTGCTGACCCTTAACTACAGGCATAGGGAGTCCATAAAGCTTGCTGTTGTCTTGATTTGCTTGCCGTTGTTTTGCCTTGGCTTTTTAAAAGTATTCTCACGGCATCATTTAACTTTCGTTTCATTATTAATCTAGTAATTTTTCACTTTCCTCATCCTTTTGTAGAAAATTTCTGATGATATCTTCCGTAAGAGAGTCTCGCTGTCCATCAAAACCGATTTCTGCGTAACTTGCACCCTCTGCCGTGTCTTTGCAGTTTCTATAATGATCTTGCTAATATCATTATTATCATTATTGATATCATAATAAGCATCATTATTATCAAACGAGGAAAAAGTCAAGCATAAGACCTGATGTTATCATCAAAAATAAAAATTCAAGAGAAGGGACTCTCATATACTCATTCCGATGGGTCATCGAGTGGTTATGAAAGATATGGATATGGGATAGAGTAGATATGGACTTATCAACTGGAAAACGCAGAAAAACGCATCACACCAAAGTTAATGTAATCTCTATTGTCATAGGGCCGTCAAAATGGTTTTAGAGGGGGGAGGGGGTGACAAATGGATGTGTCAAGTAATGGTAAGATATAATTATTTTACATGTACAATGTTCCAGATCAAACTTAGCAGAAAAGTGGGGGTGGATCTCGGCCCCCCTTTTCTGCTGGCCCTGTGATATGGGTGTTTTGGGTACAATTTCCAAAAAATCTAGAAGGCTATGTGAAACAGCTTGGTATTCCTGACCTTATCGGTAGTGCTTAAACATCGATTTGTTCAGGAAAGACCTTAAGAAATGCTCTTAGTCTGTAAGGTGAGAGTCTTACCTGAGGCTTGAAGTGGTTTCTCCTTGTTATGTATACGTGAGATCGACGGAAGATACTACAAAGTGAGTTTAGGTTCTAATAAATATATTGAGGTATGTGACTTAGCAGAGACGAATATTTACAAGTATGAATCACATACAGAGCGATCAACTTCCATCCACAGCCATAACTCACTCTCTATATTTAGCAGGAAATCACGATTATATAGATATACAAATAGGACTGGGTACAAAACTAATTAACATTTATTACATAATAGAAACCTCGGTTCTTTATAATACTCCTAGTAGTGTTGCTAGAGGCACGAGTTGCAACGGGAAAAATCAATATCATCGTTATCATCCAGTGATAGAGGATGCTTTTAATAGTGAGAATTGTCCATTCCTGGCTTTTTTCTTTATCCTCTACTTTCTCTAAACAGCAAAAAGACACGGCATTTATGATTCGACTATCTACTTTTATATAGATAGTACTTTACGAAGGAGTATAAAACAGTTTGCCCTAACTGAGGCCCAATATAGGGTAGTAAAACCATTTTAAAAGACACAAGACAGAATTCCAATTGCCTATGTTTATCTTCTCCTCCAAATACATCCGACGAAGACGTCATAGACGTTTTGGTATGCTATGACATCTCTCTTTCCTGCTTGAACATTTGGTGGTTTAAAATAAATTAAAAAGCAGTTGAAACAGATATATTCGACCAAACTCATCAAGTTAAGTGCTTGGTGCTTGTTATTCAGTTTGGTGGAGGGAGGTCTACTTCCCTTTTTTGCCGATTATGCGCCAGACATAAGGGCGTCAATACATGCTCAAGATCAATAAATCAATTTTTGAAAGAAAAATCAAACTTATGCACAGTGTATTTGAAGGCACTTGTTAAAACGGCATTAAAACGTCAGCTTCGAGCTGTTTCATTATATTATATGTACTTGCAAGAGAAAACAGGTAGATAGCAGCATTTAAAGTCACTGATGCTTGCTTTCTTTTACAACCATAACCAAGTTTCCACTTTGGCACAGTTTAGTTAAGTATAACCGACTACACTACTCACTGATCACATCAAACCGAAATAGGTATTGTGACGAGGATATAGAATACATTCTACGTTTAATCATCATTTACACTTCTTAAAGGTGAGAATAATGATCCAGTATTGCAACTCTAATGATACAAGTACTGTAAAGCAATAAGGTCTGATTACCTTGACTCCTGAGCAATATCCATCGCACTAAAGTCATGTGCTTCTCATACGAATCACGTGCTGAAGCTTTTGTGACTTTATCTTCATGTTAAGGTCTTACACGAATACCCTAAGCAAATCTCGTGACTCCAGTATTTTTAGGTACGCATATAAATGCTCTACTATATCAGTATTTTGTATTCAAAGCTACAGATTGCTACATTCACTTCGTTACATGTAGCTCTTGCTCCATCACAAAGTAACAATCCTTTGTAGTCTTGCAAAATTTTCCTGAGCTTAACACCCTGTTACAGTACAGCTAGAATGTACACTTCTCTCTTTTAGAAACATTGCGAGTCAGGCTCGTAGCTAAGAGGAATTCAACAGGGAGCAAGACGTTTTTATAGGGGGACAATGTAAAAATTGCGATGTGAAACTCTATGTACCAAGTCATGTGAATTTTCTTCATCCAGGGGCAAATTATATTGTGAGGAGGGGCTTCACCCCTCGTGCCTCTTTT
Source organism: Carybdea cf. marsupialis auct. non (Linnaeus, 1758) (assembly GCA_010016065.2). Classification (NCBI taxonomy): domain Eukaryota; kingdom Metazoa; phylum Cnidaria; class Cubozoa; order Carybdeida; family Carybdeidae; genus Carybdea; species Carybdea cf. marsupialis auct. non (Linnaeus, 1758). The sequence goes on along the minus strand of JAAAKL020001605.1, from coordinate 486 downwards.
GGTCACGGGCCTCTTGCGAGTATATCACAAACATTGGCTAAAATAATTAATCTTCAGTCTCCTGTCTGAGATCTTAATTTTCATAGATTTCGTGAAATATCGCAATATGTGGTACGGTTTAAAGATTAAATAAATGTACAGGTTGAGGGTAAACTTACTCAGCTCTTTCCTTCTATCCTTTTTTACATACAAGGTGATATTATTAGTGCACATTACAATCGCAATCACCATCTTCATCATTATCATCATCATAACCATCATATCCGGTTTAACATCTGTTTTGCGCGCTACAATGCCTTGGAGGTAAGAAGCTGCTAAAATTCTTGTTGAATATAATTCTCGTTTGCAAGCGCTGATTCTTCGAATCGCTTAAAATCAGAGACGCAATCAACAAAAAGTAGAAGAGTGGTTCAATTTTCTGTCTAATCAATTACGAACCATCTCCGCCTCGTCACAATCTCGATCTCAATCTCAGTCTGATTTACA
>JAAAKL020001604.1:0-29926 GCA_010016065.2 Carybdea cf. marsupialis auct. non (Linnaeus, 1758) | reverse complement strand
AGTGCCCAAAATGCTCGTTTTCAAACTGAACAATATTTTGGAACGGGGGTTGGGGAAACTTTCATATTTCATAGTCCGAAATTGTAGGTAAAGGGAACAATAGGATGTCTTGCAACCTTTTCAAAGACTGTTTCAGAGAATCGATAAATTAAATTCTCTCATTGATATTTACATGGGTCTATTTTAAACTACCGTCGTAGAAAGAATGGAAACTGACGGTCACTTTATCTCTGTCCGAAAGTAAGTTCACCAAAGCATGTAATGATGTCACATGCAAACGACAAAAGCATATATCGGAAAGCTCAATACAGTTTCGCATGGAAACACAGCGCAAGCACGAAATCTGGGTCCACAGCTTCATAGATCATTAGGATAACGTCGAGACAGCCAAACATTAGGTTTAAAAATCTGGATCGCCTCCATACGTATGAAACTTTGCTTTCACTTTCAGATTTAAATGTCAACTGCGATACACTAGCTACGAATCGATGTCGAACTTACCGATTTTGCCTGACATTCGTTAGGACAACAAAACTCGATCGTACATTGTGAAGACAGGACAGAACCTGTGCAAAGGGTGTAACAAGCTCCTCTGCTCTGACACTGAGAACGACAAAAAAAAAACACAAGAACGAGTAAACAAGAGAGCTCGAAAATCCGTAAATTTAAGTGTCATTATGATACTGAAATGTTTGCATATTGCCATTTAAAAAAACGGGTAAAACTTTTCATTCAGGTCAGTGAGCTTTTGTCATCTTATTTTACCTTATCAGAAGGTTATTAGAAAGCTAAGTGTTCGGCTCACGTCAGGGTCACCATTTGTCATGACTGAAAGTAGACATCAGTGTTATAAAATCTTGAAGGTGGAAAATCGAGGGACCACGAGGATTCGAACCCAAGGTCTCCGAAATTACGAAACGACGACGCTTTTCCACTAAGCTACGACCCCATGCCAACAAGGAGAGAAATTAGGGGGGGAGGATTATTTTGACATTGCGTCACTACACTTCTACAGTGTGTATAAATGCACCCCCACAAGTCCTAAGTATATTCTTGAAGTTTGCAATGTTAAAAACTATATGGGGACTACTCCCATTGATCCGCCTCCTGGATATGAGCATCCGAAACTTTAGTACCTCGGATGTATCAACCGGTTACATGATGCTTCCTTGTCTTAGTTGTGAACGCAGACAAATTTACAGGTTAAAGGGCGAAGAAAGCGCTAAAAAATGGCAGAAAAATCTCCGTGTTGTCCTCATCAACAAATAAATATCAACAACCAGTCTACTGCCAATTAAGAGCAATACTGACAAAATTGATTTAAAATGTCGGTAAGAAAGCTATATCTCTAAGGCTGGCAACCTTCGGCCTGCGAGAAAATTTAAGTGTGCTGTACTAGTAGGCTAAGGTGTTAATTTTCATTAGACCCAGTGACCTCCTTCGATTAACTATCTGATGGTACATAGCAACGATTTAGATAAAGCTCGCTCATTGATTGAGATAACAAACCAAGTTGACCCTGGGCATCTTTCTTAATCTTAAAATACCGAATAATAACATAACGTTTCAGTTCTATGGCTCAAATTCGACACCCACAATAAAACGGCACCTTTGTCAAAAGTTGGCCAACTATATTTCCTAGGCAAGTAAGAGGTCATCAGTTTTCTTTCAACGGTGTAATCACATACATAGTGCAGCACGTTTTGGACACAAGAAAAAGAACAAATCACAGGTCGCCATAACCTGTAAAGTCAGATTATGAGTTGGATCATGGGTTCTGACTAGGGTTCCTATCATCCTGTTTGACAGTTTATTCATTTCGTTATCAAGACTTCCCTCGTTTAGGGAATCCCCTCACACGTGATAAATTACTTAGGTCACAGCCTCCCTTTCAAGCAGACAAAAGGAAAGGAGAGGCCCATTCGGTTTGGGTTTATAGTCATGTACGTAAATCGAACGTTTATCGTAGTGTTTTCTTATTGGTACAAACTTTTATTAAATTCCGTTTTGTCGTATAAATTGTAAGTAGTAGTTTTAGTCAGTAGGTTGTTATAAGATTGTTACTGAAATAGGACGTACAGTTCTGATCGATGACAGCCATGAATGACGAGTATATCATGTTTATATAAAGGAACATCCTGATTTCATTACCTTTGTAAGCCCTCGAACATGTACCTTCAACATCTAGTACTATCCACTTTTCAGTCCCATCTACCTTAAACACGACATCGGATGCAATCCCTGCTACTTGTAAAAACCGGTTCGTAATCCACTAGATGAACATGACATGCCGTTTTTGACATTGCGCCTAAATCATCCGAAAGTCCTGCTGCTGCGTTCTTAACCGCGATATTCTTACATAAACACCATTACCTATCCTCTTATACTCTGTCTGCTGCCACATAAATCAAGTTGTGACATACTGCTCAACAAGTGTAGCGTTACGTTGTACAAAAATTAAGCATCACCAGCAAAGGCACCGAGACAAAGAAACATGCCCGTACTGCCTCAACTAACGATCTGAGTATTAATCATCAATAAAAAGAACCCCCTTTCATTTCGTTAAACCCGAGCACACGCCACAGGGACAGTCTACAACAAACAGTGCACCTGGGGAATCAAAAATAATCCCTACATATCTAAGTACAACGGCCGAGATTTGCAAATGATCTATGACAGATGCTCCTGGCTGCTTCTACTCAAATTTTGACCGCAGCAGCTGTCTTGTAATCATTGATTACAATTTTAATCCGAAAAAACAGGCTATCGTAGATCTCCTTGCAAATCCCAGTTTTAGTAAATCAACCACATCTTCATGCTCACAGTGAATTGGAAAACTGTGGTAGATTTTTCATCGGTTGGACTGCTACAGAAGTCTTCAAATAATGCTGGAAAAGTTTTATCGTTCCTGTAAACTCCAATCCTATTTTTTCTCCCAACGACACGTAGCGACGGACTCGAGAAAAGCCCAAAAGATGCAAATTGTCCCTGTCTACCTTACTGTTAAAAGGCAAAAACGTAACTAGATTTCGCTGCTTTTTCACAGTTCTGGCCCTATAAACTTCTACGTGGACGACCACCTTATCGAGTACCTCATCTGACCTACTGGAGACTGTTGCAAATACCTAACACCTAGTAGCTTTGGGAAAACACTGACATAACTATAACCAAACAAGCATGCTACTAATCCATTTTAATTATCTGGACCCAACAGATCAAGGCCGATACCGAGAGAAGAAAAGGGTGCATGTCTACAAGCAGGACTTGAAAGAGAATTCAAGGCATCATAATAAAATAAAACACACAGTAACATTGGGGCATACACGATACTCAAAATTCTGGTCAAGCATTAAAACTGACTAAGTGACGATATTAGCTTCAGGAATCTATTATCATTTTGGAATGGATGGCTATCTACACAAGAAAAATTGATACATAATTTTAAAATGAAAAGAAAATAATTATACGAGACATCCTCCGTGGCTACCAGCATGGCAATTCTGACTATTTAGAAGTTGCTATCAATAATTCAACTCCTCACGGTTCACCAGTCAATCATTGTCCTACAGCTAACTGCCAAGGATAGCTAAGAGGGGAATCCTCTACTTGGATAGTTTAGAATCAACTAGGTAGTCGATTACCAAACCTCACTAACTGATGAAAGAACAAGTGGCTGTTTTTCAAATGGCAGTTATCTTTTGTACAACAAAATGAAGAAGCTGTAAAGCCAGAAGAATCCAGACAGTCCGATATCAAGATCACTCTTAAGACAACTAACCATGGAGCAATTGAAAGAGCGGGACATTGAACCTAAGCACGTCCAACAATAGGCAACACTGAAACCCAGACAATAAATCACAATGAGAGCCAGCCATTGGCGTCGACTCCGGCCAGTGAACTCAGTGAAAAGCAACTACACCGTGTAACAACCACAGAGCTCTTCATCAGAGGCCCCTCAGGCTCAGTGAACCATAAACAGCAGACAGTAACACAACCCAAGAGGTTAACCATTAAATAAAGGATAGCTGGGGCATGTAGGCCACGTCCCTCAACTAAGTTTACCAGGTGGTGGACTTCATTTCCATGGAAGGATTCCACAGCCAAGTAGGACCACTTCTCTGATCCTACCTGATAAGAGCAAATGTTACGTTTCATTCTTGCCAAACGGCCGAAATGAAAGCTAATATTGGAATATTAGAATATTGGACAGTAGCACAAAAGAGCCATCCATATGGTTTCCATTTACTAATGGCACCACTTTTCTCTTTGTCTCCAAATGAGTGTCCCATTCATAATTCTTCTACTGGCACAAACAACCTCCATCCTATAACAACGCTCACTACTCCCTTTTTAAGACGAGTACTGATTTTAGACCATTACATGTATGCATGAGAGAAGTAAATAAGGGGGGAGGGGCTGGGGTAAAGACGGGCTAATTTTGTTATTACACAGACACAAAACACTGTCTTCATCACAAATCACGCTATCCTCCAAACAAGAAGATAGTCACACCAAATAGTAGAAATAGAACTTGTTCTCTTTTACATCGTCTCACGGTAGGGGTGGGGCACTAACAGACTCGGGTTGGTCAATATCAGGAGAATTCTGTTGCAGAGGAAGTATAGAGAGCAAAAGGGGGTAAAGGGGAAGCCTTTTATGAAACACAGGGGACCACGTAATAGTTTTTGGAAGATTCTCCAAGCCTTTCAGATATTTTTGACAATCTCAAATACACGTACCACTCTTAAATCCATTGGTATCATTTGGTAAGTGTTGGTCTCCTAAAGATAGTTCAGTTAGAGCGAGACTATAATACAGACAATAAACAAGATAATAATACAAAGATAACAAATTTCAGTTGCAGTTCCGACTCTTGGCTCCCTGACCAGGAAGTGTAGAACTGAAATTTGCTACTTCGCTAAACTGAAAATAATTTAACTCCTTATCAAATAGTATCAAATAAAAATTAGTGCATACCCATCGCTTGATATTGATGAATGCCTTGATGCTGATTTTGGAGGCGGCTGTATATCACAATCACTATCTGACCGGTACAAAAAAGATTCCCTTCTTTGGCTGTGATATGTCTGCACTTGTGGTGTAACTTGCAACCTATCTGTTTCTGCAACACTTGACACCTGGCTCCCAACTGTCTTACTACTGTATTCATGGTCCCTTCCTAGTCCACATGTGTTTAAACTACAAAAGTCAAGAAAATGACAAAAGATCAAAAGGGCTGCATTGTTTAAAAACATACTTTCATTCTCTATCAACATGACACGGTAACTTCATGTCTGTAACATGGGTTCTGGGTTGCATCTGTGCTGATGTCACTGGTATTCGCATTCCTCTTGAGAATATCAATGCGAACAAAAAACTAAAAAAATATGGATTTTGTCATTACAACAATCCTTTACTCAAATTCTATGCAACATTCCAATATTTGCCCCCTTTTGATTGTAAAGTCATACCAGAAAATCTGGTAGGCATAACTAATTCAAGAGCTTGGTGCCTAAAAATGCCTATCTCCTGTGCTAATAAACTTCACATGGGCTGTAACATGGGCCAATGCTAAAGACGTTCACGAGTATAGACACATGCACCAATTCAGGCATTATATCCATGGAGTCAAGTCATAAGCTTAAAAATTAAAATCTCAAAATACAAATATTAATGATATAAGATGCATCCGATTTGGTTCACAAACAATAGCAAGCCATCCACTTTGAAGTCAATGAGGAGCTATTTTTGACAAGGGCCAGCACTTGATATAACTTTGAAAACATAGAAGTTTGCTGCGCGAAAGACAATGCCATGGTCAGATGGATATGTGGAGAGAGGGTGAAAGATTAAGTCGACACAACCACGCTATACAACAGGCTCAGTATCCATCAGCACCAGCATGCCTGTGACCTAGCCCTAGACATGGCTGGTGACGGGAATGTACGGCGGGAAAGGTTGTATCCAATAGGAAAGTCCAACCCACCGTAAATGGGAAACATGGACTTGAAATTACAAAATAATGATGATGATGATGATAATGGTAATGCTGTTGATGATGATGATAATAATAATAATAAAAAAACAATAATAATAATAATGATGATGATGATGAAAAACACCTTTTGCGAACAAAGACATAAACGGTTCTAACATTCACGCACGTGACAAATAATCGTGACTTTGTCCTGCTCTCATTATCCAGGACCATCTTCGCATCATCATACGTTCCTGTCGAACTGTTTGCAGAAGTATTGTTTACAATTTGCGTCAGCCAAAATGAAAGATGTTTTGGAAGGGAATTACATCTTTTACAATAACTTAGACTTTGAATGACTTAAAAGCAAGACACAAAAAATCTGCTCCTTGCTAGAACCCACGACAAAAGAATACTGAAAGTAGTCATCAGGCTGCAGTTTATGATATATGAAAAAGGATACTTTCCACTAACCAGCGTAAAAAGTGAAGTATGGCAAATTTTCTGGATATATCATGATTTGTGTTATAAATAAATTAATTAATTAGTCAGTTTACTAAAATATAAATAAATCAAAATAAATAACTAAATACGTAAATAAGAGTTTCATAGTTACTGATTACCATTTCCAACACGAGTCAGACAAAAAAGAGCACGTGGGGTGTTGCAAAGAATTACTTTGTACTGGAGTTTACCCCCCCCCCCCTTATACAAATAATTCACATCAATGTAATGTCATCCCTTCGAGTTCTTCAAATTAATTTCTTTGTAAACAGGCATGGAAAGGTTGTGGTGGCTATTTTAAAATTAGGAAATACATCACGTCCAAGTAGTTCAGCTAGAAGTTTTGCTGTTTTTTAACTAGTTGGACGAAAAAATTTACATGTATGTTGGCACAAACCTAGTACCTCTTTATGAGGAACTGAGGAGTACAAATGCAACACCAACATCATAATGTCTCAACTATACCACTGCCTTCTCTTTCTTGTCATCATTGTCATTATCATTATCATCATCATCAACAGCATCACTACCATTACAACGAAAATAATAACAATAATTATCATTATCACCACAATGCGCAGCACCAAAATCATTATCATCATCCCCATCAGGATCACTGAACTAATATAAGGAATATAATTTTTTATATAACTCTATGATCAGCATAACCTTATCATGCGAAGTAGGCAATTTAAAATTCTGGAACTAGTGCTAGTTTGCATTACAACTGCAGCGCGTTACTTTCTTGTCCTGAACAAAACAGGTCTTGAACAAACTTAATAAAAGAAAACACATGTCTTCTTATCCCTCCACCATAAATGTAACAGAAACTACCCTCCTTACACCATCTTCTTGGAGCAATAAAACAGATTTAATCTAGAAAACCTGGGAACCCGTGGACAGCCAAATGTTTTGGTTATTATAGCATGTCTTACAAACCATACAACCGAGTTTATGTCCTATATGTCAAAATGCAGCTGTGCAATAGCCGTATTGGTACAGCTCGAAACTTTTGGTCTTGAAAATTGCTACGTAATCCACCCATATATCAGACATCTTGATTAAGCAATTACAGTGATAAAAATGAGCTGTGCGGTCTCATTCTTGTGCATAACAGCAGGCTTTCGACACTTGCGACCAATAGCAATCATCACCTCTCAGTAACAGCTACAGTCAATTCATTAGACGGTACAAAGAGAAACATTTCAACCTGTGAGCAACGCACTTTGCATTCTTAAAAATGGTAGAACTTTTCTCGTCTTAAAAAGAGGACACAGTGATGAACAAAAGAGGCTTTCACCAACCTAACAGTTGTTTTGTGGATCATTGTGATCGTTTGACGAAAGCTCTTGGGTCATTTCTCTTGATGAGAGCCATCAGCAAAAGATTGTCTTGTACGGAGTCTCTATTCTGTCAACACACTTAAGGTTGGTCAATAGCGTAACAAATTGAACATGTAGAGGGGCTGCGAACAGTTTTATCTTCCAGATTGCTCTTGAAAGTTAAAGACCAAAGATACTGGTGGGTAGGGCATTTGAAAAATGGCAAATGACAAGGAGAGCTAAGGAAGGAATGAATCAGTGCTTGTATCAACGGGATTAAAATACGACAAACTACGCTCCTTTCTTAATGTTTCTCTAATGTTCTACTTGGACGATTTCCTCCCAAGAGATATAGCAAACTGAAAATATTAAAAAAAACTCAAGCCATAAATAAAACACTGCACAATATAAAAAAGCTCAACCTACGGATCGCTTATATTGCTTCTTGCGGTAACAAGAGTAGAAAAGAATGATCATGTGGTGTGGAAAGATTACTCCCAAACGTTGTGTAGTAATTCAAATATCAAAAAACGTTGCCAATGTTGAATAAAAACGATTGCTGTTGTAGTAAAATAACACACCGTTACAATATACTACAATCATTTCCATAAAAATAATTATAGATACACCAGGAACTGATTCTCACATTCAAATTTGGAAATCAATTTCTCATTCCACTGCTACTGTTAGTTTGAATTTATCAAATTCATATCACGAAATGAAAAAGTAGAAATGTAGACGAAACGGTGAATTTCATACAAGTTAACGTCGGTGTTTCAATGGCCTTATCTTGTCTCTACATAGCCAATTAAAATATATACAGGTTCCATATTCCATTTAAACCGCTGTCAAAACAGAGTACAATCACACGGATTAGAAGCAGATACATGGGTATTCATATTTCGAAGCTAATTGGCTCTGATCCAATCTAACTCGCAGATCCCGAGTTTTCAACTTTCATTTCGGCTGCCCTGATAAATAACACAGACTTGTCTGCTCGCCGTCGCTATTACATTAATTTGTTATTTATAATTAAAGACCTTACGTCGATTTCTTTAGTTTATTAGTATCTGTTTATTTTACAAGGTGATTCGATACGAATTCTACGAAGTGGCAAACGATGGCTAGAGCCTATGATGTCATCCATTCAGCAGAAACGGATGTTCAGTTGCGATCATTAGAAACCGTACATACGAAAACAGGATGGGAATTATCTGATCGGTTTGTTAAGGATCAAATAAAACCATGCAGCACATTCGTATCCTGTAGTTGATCTGAATTTGCTCGTATTGTATTTTTAGCATATATTCGATACACTGAAATGCCGATTGGCAAAACAAACGTGAAGACGAGTAATAAACTTGAAGTCACAGGTGGTAGTACGCCCTTATGTTTAACGGCACAGAGTTTGAAGTAGATTCTGCCAGCCTACTTGCTATCATCATGGCACAAAAGAAGATCGTAAACGATGTGAAAATCTATCATATCGCAGCGTGCTAAGTGACGTTAACACGATGCAAAAAGACCGATTAATCAAGACTCGAACATGAAATGACAAAACCATCACAACCTGTGACAGATCAGAATTTGGTCAACACTCCTAGCATGTAAAGCAAGGAATGGAAAGAAAACACCGCAATGTGTGCCTAACTGATCGAATGTCTGATACCTACAGTCGACTGACGTGACAAAATGTTTATTAACGTGTGGGGTGGTTATCATTACTCTGGGTACATCGATGTAAAGGCAGCAAATACGATGAAATCCTATTATGAGCCAGTTACAGGTTAAATCAAAACCTATCATATAGGCTACCAGTGAGAAACTGTTAGCATTTCCGCAAGGGCTTGTGACCACAAACGTAAGACTAAACTTAATCAACGTGATGCAATATTTGGTGGTACAATAGTTAGGAAAACAACCTACTAGCACACGAAAAACGTTGCACAAATACAAGACAAAGGGATAAAACATTGGTTGACGTCGATCCTTACAAAGAAGTGTAAGTTTGAATCACCGAAAACGGCTGGCTGTTCCGAATGGCATGCCTCATAAAGAGTGATCACCAATTATCCTTCGATGACCCTCAAGCTTAACTTCTAACGGTTTCATCATGACAGTAAAGCGAGTAAATGCAAGTTGAACCCTTAATATCAGATGAACTAGTTCAGACAGATTAAACGGACTTGAGATAGTATTGCTTTGAACGCGTGTTAAAAAAAGTGGTGGATAGCGTGACTATGTTGTCAATTGGATGAGAAATTAGGAACTTTTAGACCGAAGAATATCTTCCAATGGACATTACATACTCGAATGATCACTTTGTCGTTTGCTTCAATACCCACTTCAAGTCAAGAACATCACAAATGGCCATCATAACCTTAACAACGGTCCACTGCTGTTAGGGCAATCAATTTGCTTGAGCAGGTCTAGCAGATCAAGATGTGCTCAAGGTAACAACTAGAGTTACTGTGGACCTACGTATATTTTCAATGGGATTTATAAACTCGATGTGATTGCTTTGTTGATTGCAGTAATCACTTCATATGAAAACGTCAACGTTACAACCGTTTGCCGGGATGCGTGATGCACTCGGTCTAACATAGAGTTATATACATGAATACTTGTAAAAGAAACACTTTTCAAAGAATCTGTAGTATAAGAAAGAACTGGTTATAGTTCTACTTGGGTATAATACTCACGCAATTCGGACTTGTCCTTCAGAGAGGATATCCTGGTATTGTGATCCCATGTTTCTTAATATTCAGAGCATGGAATTTCCAAATCTGACACTTAAGGACACTCGGGTATAAACTACTACTCCCAAGTAGTTCCCTCCTGAACTACTGTCCCACACAAAAACACAGAAGGAAGTATTTAGTCCATCAATATTCATCCATACCAAAGCGAAACAGGTGTAATACAGGCTGCAGTAAAACCAATGTACAGATAATATTCACGTTCGTTACATCGAAAAAGGCAGCGGTTTGTTGATAGCATCTCCTTTTGGCTTTACCACAGAAAAATACAAGAAGGAAAACAAAGCTAATGGCTCCATGCTTTGTTCACTTGAAAACTATACTCTGCGGTAAACGCTTCACAATCGTATCCTTTATTTCACACCAGACGACTGCGGTATTTAGATCTAGGTTGAAAAATCCTGACCATTTGCTCGATAAGAGGAAACATAAATATTCACTGGCAGGAAATGGCCTGGGTCGAACATGTTCGAACACCTGCACCAGGCAAACATCGAAGCCCCCCTCTGTGCTAATTGTAACACAACTATGGCACTTTGCAATCACAACGGTCAATCAAGATGTACAGGTACACATCTCCTGTTCAATACAAGCATAATACCTGTTATTGAAGATTATCAGAAATGCGGTCCTTTGTTCAAAGTAACTATAAATCGCTACGTTCACTCCGTCGATTAAAATCATGATAGGTTCATTAATAACATCGATCAAAGAATCTGCTTTGGAAAAAACCAGCATCGATGATCCCTGGTGTCATAAATATTACGCAATGTCCCCTCAGGGAAAATAGAACAAAGCAATTTAGGATTGTTAATGATTGTTTTCTTTGCAAAATACTTGAATCATTTGACCACATTAGTACTCATTTAGGCATAGCTGTTAAGTTGTATTATCATTGTACAAGGTCAATTAACTGAAGGCTATAGAGAAAGCATCGGGAAAAAGCCAGAAACTGCGGGTAATACAATCCTCTAGGCAAACGAGTGTGCACTAATATAATATATATATAAGAAGTTAAGTCACGTCAGCTTGATTAAAACTCACTAGGAAAAAATTTATCGCGTTTCGACTGGTAACAATTACAGTAAAGAGAAATTAAAAGAACACAAGAAAGCAGTCGAAATAGGAGAAATAGAGAGCCACGAGATCGCGGAACACTGCTGGGAAAATGACCACGCCTTTGATTAGGGAAATATACTGGAAAGAGAAATCAATACAACAGCCAGAAAGATTAAAGAAACAATTCATTCCTTGCAGCACCAAAACCAGATCAATAACATATCCTACAACCTACCACACATATGGCTAACAGCACTATCGGGGAAAACATAAGAAACAGAAAATCAGTATGGCGCCACTTATCCAACAAGTTCGATCCCTACTTCCTCAGGAGTCCGCAATGGAACAACATAAATCAGCAAACCAGTCCAAACTCCAATAAACTGAGGATGGGAGACGTATCTCTCGAAACGTAGCTCCGAAAAAGACTACGACTCAAGTCATGACAAATATCTACCATCAATGGCGACAACTGAATCGACAAGCGTCAGAATATTTAACTAAAACTACAGTTGGAGACATATTTTGAGCCTGAGACACAAAAATTGGAAAGCAATACATCCAAATCCTCCCCTTTCTGAATACAACTTTTATTTTAGAACGACACAACGATGTTATTATTATTAATTATTATCAATTATTATTAATTATTATCATTTAATCATTATTATCATTATTATGTTCTTAGATTCACAATCACCTTACAACGTAATGAGACATAATGAAGACCTCGAAATCTAATATATACCATTTATCATCATATCCTTATTTTTAAAGCTAAGAATCCAGCACCCATCATCCTATCATTCGGGTTTTCATACAAGAATTTATACACTCCGATAAAGGAATCAAGCAGATGTACATTCTTAGAAGACTTAAAAACAAGGTTAATGTAACAGCAAGAATAGAATCATGTATTAAATTGTCTCATTGAAGTCGTCTACTTCGTTACTTCTTAAACCTTTTCTTCTCGTGTACCCCCTGTTGTACAAGAAATATTGCCTGTGGACCCTATGGCCAATTTCGACATCACATACGATGAGCATATGCGAATTTTATGCAATTAAAAGGGTTCGATTGGTAGTCTTATCTATGAGATTGGCACTTTTATTACTTTTGTTGATTCTGTTTTGAAATTTCTGAAATGATTCTTTTGATTTTGAAATAGGTTATGGACCCCTATAAATATCATATAATATACAGTTAATATACAGCTTGCTTCACGGGCTTCCTTCATGGTGCTGCTAATACCCCTTACGCAAAACGACGGACTAAAGAAGGACGGTTTGCATAAAAATTGTAGACGCATCGACGTCATTCACGGTTTCCCAATTTTTCGGTTTCTCGAATAAGAAAGCGATGAAATATACATCACTTTCGTCGACAGCTGACAGTACATACCACCTGTTGCATGATTGTAATCAGTGTTGATTATTTACAACCTACTGCTATTGATATTTAATATTTGACAACCGGTTGTGTAACGACAACTGTCTAAGGAAAAATACACGCTGATACACGTTGCTGAAGTGAAAGTGCTGTTCACTGCAAGTTGACACTTCTTTCAAGATACATGGTCTTAAATTGACGACGAAATACATTTATGCCGGAGAACCACACCTGTAAAAATTGAAGTACCTGCTATGCAACACCTATCTCTCCAAATAAGCTGCCAAATCAAGATAACCGGTCTATTAATGAGTGACATCCGGTCTCGCATAATGCTATTACTGATATTCCACTACAACAATCTATTAACCGTGACACTACCGGGAGGGGACTTGGCTCAAACCCACACCAATATTGATTACAGTTAGTTACCATCTTTACTATGCAGTTTAAAATTGGGGGATTTGGTTTTTTCTCCCCTCCCCCTTATAGGAACGGGATAACTTTTCCCTTTCGGATGACAATCTATTCATGCCTGCAGTCCCCTCTCTGCCATATCTCTCCAAACTTAGCTTCTCACTGCACGAGAGCAGATGACAGAGCACAGTACCTCCGTGATTGTCACAGGCAAGCTCAGGGTAAGTTGGAACTCATGACCCTAGGTTAGCACGAAATAGCGAAAATGTACTAAAATGTTTTCGCTATTTCGTGTAGTTTTATTGTTTTGTACCACCAACAAAGTATTTGGCCCTATGTTTGTGAGTCGGACTACGCCACTTCTGTGTTAAATAATTCCTATATGCTGTATCTACATTGTCCAAAACGGTCGGTTTCCCAAATGCGGCAACTACATCCTCTCTACATACAAACACCCTACGCCTATTCCCAAGTCTTTCCAGGAAAGCTTACATGAACTAAAATACTTGCTCATACGCTCTTTACTCACAACGGAAGACCGAACCTACGTCGCCCAACAATAAATAGCAACAGAGATAGTTAAAGTTCCTGAAATCGAGTTCTGACGAAATAAGGAAGATTGAAAATGGAGCATCACAGTAAGGTTATTGTGCTTTACGGTCCAAATTAAAAAATAACACTTCCATATTATTGCATTTAATATCAATGATAAATATCAATTGAGAAGACACCTGAAAGAACAGGAACATCACTGAGAATGATCGAAGACACCAACAGGTATGAAGACAGAAGTCCATGGAGAATGTTCCTTCGATGTTCACCAGCTGACAGACAAATAGATGTCTAACCAGCGGATTGGCGAGAAGGTGAAAAGACGATTAATGATTGCGTTTAGTACAGAGCTGTACCAGTACCCCCGATGATACGACAGGATCTTGCGTAACCTGAAATGTCCTCTATTGGATTATTGCAAGAACTCCTTCAGTCCCTGGTCATACAACTATTTCAAAAATATTAACTTCTCTCTCATCATTTGCTTAACTATTCAGGGAAGACGCGAATGTCAATTTCCTGTTTACCCCAATATAGGTTTAGAAAGAAGTGTCAACCTCCCCTTTGTGCCCAACAAGTGAAAACCTGTAACAGAGCAACGGTGCTGAATAAGAACTGTCTACTCTGATATAGTTCTTTCATATCCAAATTATTAAATCTGATTTCGAACTGATCACAGTATAATCAACATACCACATTCTATTCACTCTTTAATACCACACGTCACTAATGCGAAAACCTCACCAGAACAGTAATGAGACAAACTAACATCAGATTTAAACATAGTCATGACTGTCACCATAATAGTAGAATCTCTCCAAGTATCATATGAACAGATTAACGCCATATCCATCGGCAACCCCTGGTCCCACATACGCTTTGTGACTCGGCAGTCAAATGCCGACTTCCCAAACGAGTTAAAGCGGCGGCTAACTTGCTTAAGGCGTTAATCCCGTGTCAGTATATGCTTTGCATCCATGTAAACGATATTAAGTCCATACCAGTTTATAATGGAAGGGAGAAGCCACATGATTTAGAGCCAGGCCTCTCATGGCAACCTAGGGCTGCCGGCCCTGAGAGCGTATGAATTCCAATGTACAGTTCAGCACGATATCCAAGTTCCAACATCTTAGACGTGAGAAGCCGGGGAAAAAAGATTGGCCTTCAAGATGTTAAAACATTTGTCAATTTACATCAACGGATTTCAACATCAGGCCCGCCCTAAAAGGGGTTCTCGAGGTTGACCAACACTACAAAACTCCCTAAAAAAATACTCTAAATTAAAGCTAATTATTAGCATCGAATTGTTTTCAATCCTTCTCGTATTCTCACTTTACCTTTTAAAAGCTCAGCTCTAACAACGGTTCAGATCCTTGAGTAGCTACTTCCGTATAGGATTCACTTTCATGGAAGGTTCAACTTGATTAATTGTTCGTTTTCATAGAAAGCTTTTATTCTTTAAAAGTTATACCTAATTAAATATTTGATTCTATAGGACGCTATATGCTTATAAGAAGTATCTTTATATAGCTGGTTAGTTCTAGAAAAGCTTCAGATCGATAAAAACGGTCTCACCCAAGACGGTTTCCCTTGAATGTAATACACACTTCACCTAACAACACAGTGCGACCGCACGTTGGGCACATGAACATAATATACTTAACAGGAATTGCTTCTGAATCTGTACGTTGTCAAGAACAAGATATAACATAGGCCTGAACGGCATGACGTCAGAGCACTGAGTGGCCAATCTAGAATACCCCGCAACTCTCCCACATCTCTTCCTTCCTTCTTTCTCTTATATTGCTGTCTTATATCCCTCTCTTCTTCGGATTTTAAACGTTGTGGCGTTTATACTTAACTTCAGGAATATCTTACCCTTCAAAGCCCTATCGATAATATACTTTCTTCCCAAAATCACACAATAAAAGTACATCATTTTCCAGAATCTCCTCAATGCAACAAATCTGTGTCACAAATTTGTGACAGAAGCCTTCTTTGAAATTTATTACCTCAAAATGTTTTTAGTGTGATTAACAGTTCACATACTTTTTCCTGATCAAATAGTTTTTCAGGTGTTTTGCAGAGGCTATTTAAAACGGTTTTTTCTCGGGTTCACCTCTCCTCGTAATATTGACAAGCGGGCCTCCCTCAAAGAGTGGCCTCAGCCCATGGCCCTGTCGGCCTTCCCCTAAAATCGAGTCGAGCCGAGAAGAGACGAGAAGAGACGGGAAGAGAAGAGAAGCAAAGAGAAGAGACGAGAAGAAGAGAAAAGAAAAGAAAAGAGAAGGGAAGAGACGAGAAGAGAAAAGAGGAGACGAGAAGAGAAGAGAAGAGAAGAGAAGAGAAGAAATGAAAAGAAAAGAGGAGAGAAGAGACGAGAAGAAAAGAAAAGGAAAGAAATGGAAAGGAAAGAAATGGAAAGGAAAGAAATGGAAAGGAAAGAAAATAAAATAAAATAAAATAAAATAAAATAAAATAAAATAAAATAAAATAAAATAAAATAAAACAGAAGAGAAGAAACGAGAAGAAACGAAAAGAAACGAAAAGAAAAGAGAAGAGAAGAGACGAGAAAAGAAACGAAAAGAAATGAAAAGAGAAGAGACGAGATGAGACGAGACGAGACGAGACAAGAAGAATTTACTCTTTTTATCCTCACCTCGCAAAAAATGTCAGGCTATGCAACACAATCACAAGTCACCTACAGGTGTACTAGCGACAGTTTTCCAACAAGACTTACAGTATCACTAGAAAGTTTGAGGTAACTTAGAGCTGCGTTATGTACAAAGTATTAAACCAAGGAATCCTGGACGCTATTGTAATCTTGAATTTCTGACTTACGCCTTTTGACATATACCAATCCATCCTACACCTCAATATCACAATAGGTGCCCCCTTGACAGAAATTGCACGCTCTGTCCCGTAACGATATTCGGTGTTACATTACTCGTCTGCCAAAATTGAAACCTCTCATCTCACCATCTTTGCTCTCGCCTCTCACAATTCCTTTATAATTTATGCAGCTAAACAACACCAGAGCAAAAAAAACCCGTCACCAAATATACCCTTCGCGTAAACAGCATCCTCTTTCGGATGCTATTGACAAAAGGCATCTCGATGTTCTGACCTCGGATGAGATTCCAATCAGGTTTTTGTGTTTCGCAAATAGGACCAAAGCAATAAACGTCTTGTATTTTCTCAATCATATTGATGTCTGTATTAAGAATGCCACCACACACTGTGAGGGAGTACTGAATATAGCTTCCTCCATAGAAGCTAAATTTATCATCGGTCTTGAAAGAAAAATGGCAAGAAGTAAATAACCCCAAGGATGTGCAGCGAGGGTGGCGTACAATAAATCGTTTCATTAATAACTTCTACGGTGATAGAATCGATAAAAATAGTTGTGCTTTGGAATCCTAAAATCATTCGATGCCGATAAGCATTATTACAGGTGATGTTCTATTGCAGGTGAACGTTGCGGGAAAGTAAACAAGGCCCGTAAACCATACTCTGTGGGTGTGATGATATCTGAGAAAGTAAACAAGAGTAATTCCTCCGAAGTACCCTTTCAATTTTAAGACACAAGGCTATACTGAAGATATAATGTAAGCATTCAAGTGTCGATGAGACTGTCAAGAAAGAAACTTCGTTCGTGTGAAACAAGAGGTGGAAGTTCGAAGCTTTGCGTACATCGTCTACAAAAATACTGAACACATCACTCGACACTCATTACTTCCTAATAGTTTCACTCAGTCTCTAATTCTAATCCTTAAAGAGTACCCTCAGTGACCAGAAATTTTTGATGTTTTGTTCATTTTGTTTCAAGGAATCGAACTGCCGCGTTAGTTTTGGTCTCACGTACAGCTTTCCGCCGTTATACGTGATTTTTTAACTAACTTTTTCCAGAACGAGTCATAAGGATGTCATAAGGAACCGGAAAGTTAAGTTGTTGATGCTGAAATATTCAAAACAATGAAAACATGGCGTTGGCTAGGAGTGCAGTTTTTATCTCTTTTACACCGTTTTACGTGAAGTTCACTTAACGTATGGCAAAAAGAATAGGCGGAGGCTTTTCAGGTTAGTACAGTAAACAAAATACCAAAATATTTCTGACCACTGGAGGTACACTTTAAACTTTTAGTTAAACGAATGTACAGTTTCAGGATTATGCACAGGGTGACGGCGGAAAAAATGGGGCTCGGTAAGATGACTGCTCAATACCCTTCCCAACAAACAACTTTTGGGGGATCGCACTAACTCTGGTTATAGTGGGAACGATATTTCCTAATGGTCAACAAGTCAACAATTCAATTTTAAACCTTATGCAACATTAGTAATTCCTCAGATGACGTCAAAGAAATATACAAATACTAGCAATGAGAATTTTGCCCTCCTCCAATCACAGATCTTGTAATGAATCAAAACTTTTCTCGCTGAGAAGTCGAAAGTCAGTGACGGTTTCTCAAAAATGAGATATGAACTAAAATAAAATACAAAATTTGTCATCGCTACACAATAGTGTATTTTGCATTCTTGAATGGTCACCGGAGCCAACGGGTTTACCTAGAATACAAACTAATTCTAGAAATGGGAGATTTCAAACGTTACAAACAACGTTTATTCGTTGATGAACTTTCTCCACGAAAGGAAACAAGTTGTATATCCAACTAAGAAGCCAGAATTGTCCTCCCTGCATTATGACCGTGACAGCGATGACTTTTCTTAGCTCAGACCCCTGCCCAAGAAATAAACCTTCCAAAAATGCACCGGAGGTATGGCCTGGTAATGCCATTTAGTTAATGTCAACTTTACTGGCAATTACAGGGTGCTGCAGAACAGAGAATGAGAGTTCACTTGAAGCGAAAAGGCAACTGACAACCAAGTCGAGACTTGGGATCATTGGATACGTTGCCTTACGCCACTACGTACCGACTAACAATTAGGTTTCGACTGCCTTTTTCGGAGGGGGGGGGGGGTACAGGGGTTTGCGGTTGACCATTTAAAACTCTGTTGATACAGAGTTGATACTGAACTCCTTAGTAAGCTCACGTAAAATATAACGAAGTTTTATATTCGCAGGAGACTGTGCTTCACTCTTGATTCCAGGAGGACCATCACATAACGCTGGGGTAACCATTGAACCACAGAGTCAAACAATACGAATAACCAGGGAATAAACTAAGATGAGAATCAAACCATGCAATCAAGTAAAATAGCGATAGTGAAAACTTATGATGTCTCTTTAACATCTATTTTCAATGGCAGTTTTCCCCTAAGCGTAACGGGTTATGGAGAGGAGTGTTTGTCAATGTTTTCTCATACTTGTACCATGTACCCAGATCATGGGCTCATAAAATTTCAGACATCAAGGCATTAGTGACATAGTACAGTATCTTAGCACTTACTGGATGCGGCCTTCATATGGTGGGGTGTCTAAAAGAAGGCGGCCTTCATAAATAAAATCCCACTGGTTTTTCGAGTGCGAGGCGATCGACACCAAATTCCAAAAGATCAGAAACGGCGACGCAGCCCAAATCCACACTCTGGACAACGGCGACTGGCCACCATTTACACAAACATAATCTGAGGAATACCAAAAATCACATCTGCAAACTTCTTTCTCAAAAGTGGACGTCAGCCTCTGGTTTCCCTGTGGACAATCTCCATGACACAGGATACCCCGATCTACTGTCCCACTACAGCCCGTAAGAGACCACAGGAATCAGCCATCACCAATTACATCACAATTTGCAATAACTCGACCTCATAGGCTTGCTGCCATGGTGAATCTCGTTTGGGCAGACCTCTCTCTGATCACCACAGCAAGTTAAGTTTCATAACAGCTTTCTCTCTGCGCCAACTGCACACAAACACGCTGTGGTCAAACCATAAACGAGTGTTTCCTGGCAAGAAATGTTACCGTCACCAACGCCATGTCGGGATTCTCTGTTTAACAGGGTTCTCTATGTTTAATACGAGGTGACATAACAATTGCAACTAGGTTCTTCATATGATGAAAAATGAAACACGCAAACCAGTTGCGGAGCAGCGTTCAGTCATGTCATACTTATCTAGAGTACGTCATAAAATTGAGTTCAAGCATAATTCTGCATCCAGATGAAATGGTGAGTACAACACAGACAAAATGTAAGTAAACACTCACAAGAGAGCTATCATGTTGACAATATTTCTTCCGACTTCAAGACTTCAAGACTTCTTCAAATCAACAAGAAGCAAGTCACAATATCCTAGGCCTTTGGTTACCACTACATACGAGTCCGACTATCTAACGCACTTTCCTCGATGCACACCTTGATATAAAGCTCTTACTCACTGCCGAAAAAAAACTAGGTCGGTCTTTCAATCTATTTGATTGACTCTTCCAAAAAACATCGCACGGGATAACCTGTCGCACTTCCATTTCGAACAGCATCCTGACGTTTTAACTTGCAAAGAGTTTTAGATGCAAATTCTGTTACGGGTACAAACTGTTCAGTTATTCCTAATAGTTTACCTGCATCTAAAGGCTACTTTTTCAACCGTACAAATAGATGCATGAACTCGTCACGAAAGCACGAACATAACCGAAGATTTAAGAAGTTCAGCGTGTAACTGAATAAGTCTACTTGAGAGGAGATAATCCCCTTAAAAAACAAAGTTCAACTAATACGAGCGAACAGTTAATCAGTTTTAATTTGATTTAAGGAGTAGAAATGGCTGGTGCAGTCTGCAGGCTCAAGCATCATATACTTGCTTTCAAGGAGATCTGGGTGATCGTGACATCTATCGTCAGCTTACTGCTGTAGGCAAACCACCTATCTGGCACAAAAAGGAAATCCCACATGATATTCTATTTTTTTAAAAAATCTTTCGCTCAATACAAGACAGGGTTGCCACTGAAAGGTATTGAGTTAATTTCAAGAAGTAGAAATAAAAAGTAAACAGAACAATAGATTTAATTACAGACAAAGAAAATAAAAGATTTCCAAAAAGATGATGATTGACATTAGATTTAAGAGTGTCAAGATCATAAGTAAGAGGAAAGCAGACTGAAGACATGCGAGTTCCAGATCTTCTCAGTCCTAGGCAAGAAATTGTTAGCATAAAAATTTCTGTTTGTTTTAGGAATACAAAGAGAAAGGTTATGCATTCTTCCGCTAAAGTGAAGCTCTGGCCTTCTCAGGCTTTCAGTACCCTGAACAACAAATTTGAGTGTTCCCAAAAGAATAACATCTTAATGATTGCAGTAACGTCAGTTTCAAAACGCTCCCACAGTCCATGTCGGAAAGCCACTAAAGAAACTCGGTACAGTACAAGCGAAGGATTCGGATATTCGAGCCCCACAAGATATTCACTCTACACTATTTAACCGTACCGAGGTGGAAAGTTGGGACTTGGCTATGATTTTTTTAAAATACCCTGTCCAACGCTGAAGCCACTGCTAATAACGGGGCTACTTTTACCCTTCAGATGCCAATCTATTCAAGCTTGCTAATCCACGCTATTAACGCTTGCAGTCCCCTCTCTGCACTAACTTTCGAAACATAGTTTCCCACTTCACGAGAGCAGATGACAGAGCCCAGTACCTCCGGGGTCGTGGCAGGCCCAGGGTCGGTTTGAGGGTCAAGACCCTTGCGATCCAGTCTCAGGTAAGAAATGAAATATAATATTCTCGAAACAACCCTATAAGATTTCTATGCGCTTTTATGACAGTGAGGTTTTTAGTTCTTTGTATGTAAATTGCAATTCAAGCAAATTTCAGACTTGATTTAATCTTGAAAATGTTGATCATCAGAACGTTTAACGTAAATTATTTGCTTCTTAGCTGATGGACTATGTGATGAGGGAATACATAGTTTTCAGCAAGGACAACCCTGCAACACAAGAGAGTTTTGTCAAAATCAGACCACCTACCTTTACAGAAAATAGCAACCATCCTATTACAATCGAGGGAAATCATATTGGTACACAATCTTAAAAAGGATAAGGGAACTCAAAGTAAATATTCTCAACCCCCAAAAAGAGAGTGGTGAAATTTTATAAACATTTGTGTGAGAAGCTGCGTTCCTGATCAGCTGTCATAAGTTTCTTAGAGATACCACTCAAAACATTGTTGCGCTGCATTGCCATAAAGATGGTCAGGAATTAACACCAGGACATCTAAAAAATTGAATTCAGCTGGTGAAGTACTACGTCAGCAGTAACATGCCCCTAGGCACAAAACATTACAACAGAAAATATAATGGGGTGCGTTTTCTTGCCCATTACATTTAGTGAGACATCGCCAATGATAAGGAAATGAGCTCACATGAAGCCCCTAGAAAATTAACCTGATCCACTTTCATGCTTTCCCTTGTACATACGAAACCCTACAGAAAACACCTAGTTGCCTATTTGCCTCAAAGTACTTGCAAAAGCTAGCTCTTTATTACAGTTAATGACGTGGGAAATTCTTTCCCTCTATTTCTGTTTTCATGGTAGGTTGGCTTGCCAAATTTTGGTTAGCAAACTAGCTTATGAAAGTTGCCAGTGGCAAAAGGTCCTATCACCAAGTTAAAAATGTGATGCATTGCCACAGCTTTCAACCACAACATACTATGTTTCCGTTGTCAAACACGAGCTATAAAGAGCCCTTTCATGACTTGTATAACAATACCATACCCATTCGCTTGCTGGAAGGCGACCAAGTAAGTGAGTATAATACCCTCCTGCATACTTCACAGTATAAACAAAATATTTATTGCTCAAAACTTATGCACTCCTCTTGTCAAGTACTGATAATGCGGTTCTAACGCCGTGCACTCTCCTTTGCAGGGGCTAAGGCGATGTCCGTGTACATAGGACTTGATTATAGCAGAGAGCACTTAAAGACCAGAGCCGCCGTGGTCTAGTGGTCAAGGAGTCGGACTCACATGCCAGAGGTTGTGGGTTCGAGTCCCGGCTAGTCCGATATAAAGACTATTGGTTGGGGAAGACAACGGGAGACCACCCCTGTAAATGTGCTCTCTCCCCAGGACATTGCTCACTCTGGCTAGGCAACAAGCAACGCTCGAAATCGAGTATGCCACCAAAAAACCCCCAAAAAACAAACTTAAAGACCGGATGCCCTTCCTGATGTCACCTACGACCCTTCCTGGGCTTTGAACCCTGACCCTCATGAACTTATCCACTAGACCACGGTGTCTCAAGTACTAAAGTACTAAGTACTAGTACAAATACTGAAATTGACCATATTCTACAACAATCCCATATTCAAGAATGCTGATCCAAACATACAAACATCCAAACATCATAAATACTTTTACTAAGATGCTCCAACAAGTAGTGGCATAGTGGTAGAGTGTCAGACTCAGAAGCAGAGGGTTCGCGAGCTCGAACCGACCCTGAGCTTGCCTGCCACGATCCTGGAGGAACTATGCTCTGTCATCTGCTCTTATGAAGTGGGAAACTATGTTTCAGTAGATAGGACAGATAGGGGACTGTAAGCATAGAGAGCATGAACAACATGGACAGAAGGGGAAAGGTAAACCCGTTCCTAGGAGTGGCTTGGAACTTGAGCAAGGTGAATCAAATAATCAAGATGTCCTTAATAAAGGGTAAAAGCAAGAATGCCAGCGTCAACAACTAAACAAGAAAACATTAAAAACAAAGTGACTTCTGGACCCCCTCCCCCTACATGTGGGTGAATACATACTTTGATCCTTTGAAAAGTGCACAAAGATAAATAGTAGACATGTATCTTAACTTTCAAGTCATGTTTGTCAAAGGGGAACGCTAACTATACACCTATAATTTAGTATTTTTAAAACTGTGGTCTGCATTCCCCATGAAATAGACTACCAAACTGTAGCAATATACTTCTATTGTAATGTTTGATAAACTGAAAAACCAAACCGTGCCACAAATGTAGCCACAAGGGTACAAGCTACTGCACTGTATTTTAAATGTTGATAAGGTAAAGGCTGTCGTTTATTGTATCTATTATTACATTAACAGTCTTTTGTAAGCTGATTACGTACATATGATCATAATATGTTAATCAAATGTATCACACATGTGATACATTTGCTGACTATATTAGCCAATAAGGAATACTAAATAAATTGTGAAGTTGTCTGACCTAGTGGAGAATACATTTGCTTTATTCCCTTCTCTAACCGATAACTTTTTTGAGTTGCTGCATTAAACCATACATCATACATGATAGCTGTTTCATTAATATGGTCATTAGCCTTGCTCTTCCATGAGAGATATAAAACTGCGGCATCACCACAGCTTTAAGAATAATAAACATTAGGGAGTGTTGTTTGGGTGGAAGGGGCAAATTACACATCTGCACCCTCAGTTCTATCCCATGCATATTCGTACTTGCTTAAGACACTAAACACTTTTTGCATAGTCATTTGACCTTATGGACTCCTACCTCTGAAAATGTAAACAATTTTCATATAACTGACTGTAAAAGTTTCAGTACATCAAGGAAACATGTCACTGTTACAGAAACTGATCAAAGTATGCTGTCAAATGCAGAGAAAGGATTCTGTTGATATTCTTACAGAATGAAACCTCTGTAGGGGGAGGGGGGCTTATACCAATGCATATTAATTTGGGAATAATTTGGGATATTAGGATGTTTAAAAAGTATAAGCAATCTCTGAATTAGGAAATACTGAAAAGCGTTATGTGGAAAATAAAAGCTACACCAAATAAACAGACAAAAAGTTGACTCATAAATAACAGTTAGTTGGAGCATTCACAAAGAAAGCAAATAAATATGGACTACAAGGGGGAGGGGGTTAACTATTACATTACTGGACATATATTTATGTGTTATTGGCAAGAAAAATATATCAATTAGCATTTCTGCTGGAAATGTAAATGACTTAAAACAAGACCTACAGAAATGTCTGGCAATGTGAAAATATCAGAAACAAATGATCAATTTAACTTTCACCTAATCTAAAATATTGTATTAATCAAGAACAAATAATAATCTTTTCTATAATATATACCTACAGCACTACATTTGTACTGGTTAGTGTATTTGATCAAAGCAATAAACATCATCATTCACAATCCACTCAAAACGGGTCTTACAAAGATTCAGAGAAATTTAAAGTGGCATTCTATATGGCTGACGCTATTGTGAGGAAATGTTCCTCATTATGAAAGCTTCACAGTAATCTATAATATAGCTTTATAGACTTAAGATCTTTGATAGTTTGTACAAAGAATGTCTATTAAAAGACTTCAGTGTACCTGATAAATTTCCAAATGTCACAACTGCACAATACATAAATGTTATCTTCAAATTGAAAATTGCCATCTAGAGTCTTTCAAAACTGAAGCTGGTGAGATGAGGATATGTCCCACCAATATACATTTTGACAATGGCCCAGAGCCTGAATTGGCAACTCACCCTTTACATTTTGCTAACAGAAATTTGATTTTGGGAAGCTGTTTAGCTAAATTAGAGTAAAATTGCAAAATTATAGAAGGCTCCCACATTTTGGAGAGCCGTTTTTGTCTTCTAATATGGGCTCTATAGCCATTGACATTGTGCTAACAAAAGCTACAAGAGACATAAGAGATTCACATTCCATCTCTCAGAAAAAGGCACTGAGTGATGCTGACTTCACTGATGATGTTATCCTGTTTGACAACACTAATTCCCCAACCAAAGAATTCAAACATCAAATTACAAATATCTACAAAAGCACAGGCTTGCACATCAATGCTCAGAAAACAAACTGCATGCTTCTAAATACTGGTGATAACCAATTGTACTTAACAATCATGTCCTGAAACATGCTAGAATGTTATTACCTTGGTAGCATGGTTAATACCTTAAGTAACCTGGAGAGTGATGTCATTATCTAACCCCCCCTCCCCCCCCAATTTGGCACGAGGTATGGAGCTTCTTGACAGCTTAATGACATTTATAATATTTGAATGTCACTGAAGATCAAAAGAGTTATTTTCCAAGCAATCATTATACCAACGGTCACTTATGCATATGACAACTGGCTCTGCCAACCATCACCAACCGCCTCCATGTATTTATGAAGAAACACACATAACCCTCTTGGTTACATACTGTTACTGGATAAGAAACTTGCAAGTTTTTGGAAGATGTAAAACTACCCGCTCCTCAAAGTTGTAAAAAGCCATCAACTGGCATGGACTGAGCATCTTCGACATCAAACTTCCCTTATGTGTAATCAATCAGACTTTTTATCCTGATATCCTGATTTTCACTTGTATTAAAATTGGACAAACAAAACCCACTTTTTGGTATAGAATTGGGTGGACCCTCAACAGTCTCATCGTGTTCCAATTGTCCTTTTGGGCAGTATAGCTTGGGAAGAAGGTGGAAATGAGCAACCCTCCCTCCAAGTAATTTCCACAGCCTGTATCTTCTTCCCCCTCACAACCAAATCATCATCTCCTGACCTTTGCATAGCGGACCCCTTATTACAAACCAAATAGAGAAATGGTGTAGGGCACGTAAATATGCTCTATGAGGATATACATGGTTAGATCAGCCTGACAACTACCTAAAGTTAAGGGCAAATTTAACTAAGTCAGGGGAGGTGGGTGGCAGGCAAGGCCACAAGAGTTGATCTAAAAATTAAGGGCACTTTAAGAACCTTGTGTGTTAGTAGTAGGGAAAATGTTTAACAAAGTGATTCCAAAATCAGTTCATAGTGAGGCAAAGTGCAGGCCTGAGCTGGCATCTAGTGACTTACGATGAACAAATGCACATGGCATTAACTCAGATTGAGAAGTAAGGAGGACAGTCATTATTCTGTTAGTTTCACACACAATGACTCTAAAAAGAGGGAGATGCTAGAGAAGAATTTCTCAAGTAACTAGTTACGTATGGGCTAAAATCCAGGTCTTAAGAGCTGACAATGTGGAGAGCATACTTACTGGGAATTTTCTGAAATAAAAATAAAAATAAGTTTTCATGTAAGTAGAAAGTCCCTTCTGAAAGACTAAATGGATCACTGATTGAGATGTCAGGGGTTTTGATTTAAAAGCAAGATTTCTGCGACTCCTGTAGGCAAAGGCACTGAATGTTCTAGTTTTCAAGGAAAGAAAAACACAGTGATGATAAAAGGTGAGTGGCTGGGGAAATATTTGAAAGTAGGCCTACATCTGAAAATGATACTGGTGCACCTGAGTGTCATTATGCACCCATTGCAGCCCATAGCATTGTTGAAACAAGAAATCTAAGGAAGATCTTGACACTAACATGGTAAAGTAATGGTAACGTGTGGCTAAATACCATGCTCTAGGAGGGAGCAGAGTTTTGGATTTGGTAAAGTGACTACAAGACAGAAAGACACTTTCTACAAAGTAGCTACTCATTGTTAAATACCAAAGAATTTGAATACGTTTCACCAGTATACCACATAAAGGATTTCCTACATTTAAGGATGCAAAGCAAGTGTCAACACCTATTGTCATTTATGTCCAAGTGTAAAGATAATAGTGTTAGCCTGCTGACAGAGCACTTAATTAGTTCGCTGTTTTTAGTTTTTCATATGCAATAATTGTTATATGACTTAATACTTCATATGCAGTTGGAACAGGCAATGAATATTCTCCATTTTCTGCACTCAGTGTGATAAATGGTGTCACAAAATATGTTCAGCACTTCGCAGGTTGACTGATGTGAGAAACTTTGTGTGCCCAGGTTACGAGAGAGGATGAGAAACAAATAATAATGAAGGATGGCAAGTTGTAGGGCATTAACTAGAGGCGGTGGACCAGTTTTGCTATCTTGGAGACATAATTGATTGTCAATCAGGAACAGAGAGAGCAATCAGGGGGCAAATGTCAATTGCCTCGAGCAAATGGAGAGAGATCTCTGGACTGTTGCTCAATAGAGCCATCCCTTTGAAGAGAAGAGGGCACGTCTTCCAGGCCTGCGTAAGAGCTGCCCTTCTATATGGAGCTGAGAACTGGCCACTAACACAGAGACTCCTGGCTATGTCACGGGCATGTGACCAACGCATATGCGCTTTATGGCAGCAGTGAGGTGGAAAGATGAGGTTAGGAGTAGAGAGGTGGCAGCCAGGTGAGGATTGGTGGAGCTTGAGGAAGAGCTGCAGTACAGAAGACAGAAGGTGGTTTGGACATATGCAGAGGTCCTGTGAGCATGGTCCCCTCAAGCAAGCCGCAGACCTGCATGTAGATGGCAGAAGACCCCCAGGACGCCCCAAGAAGGCCTGGCGAGATTGCATCAACGAGGGCATGCGACACCTCAGTATTATGGAGGACAAAGCGCTGGACAGGAGTCAGTGGAGAGGAGCCATTCGGCCGTCCAACCCTAAATAATGGAAAACATGGACGTTAAACAAAAATGATGATGATGATGATGATGATGATGATGATGATGATGATTCTACATACACTTGCTGCCCTTGAAACACACAGTATTCCATTATCAATGGGGGAAGGTAGTATTGGTCAACTTAAGATTTGAACAGACATTATCTCATCCTTACAGAATTAATCAACTGCACAACATTAGTACAAATTTACAAACTTCTAAAAAGTGTAGGGGACATTTACCGAATGGGTAACAATTATATTAAAGGCCAGAATTTGGCACTTCGTCGAATTTTAGAAATTGATTTTTCACTCCCGAGGAACCTTAAAACTATGGAAACAGAAATACACTTAAAGATGCGTTTGAGCTGTTGGCAACAGACCAGATAGTGTCCTAATCTTCAAGATATGTGGCTGGCTACAACAAGAAAGTATTACCGTTCATTTTATTTCAAAATATATTCCAAAACTTGGCGACAAGTACCAAAATCTCTGCTTAGAATGCTTGACAGTTTATTACTAGAGACCTCTTTATCTGGTTGAGTACCCTCTATGGTCCCTCTATTATGCATATTCAGTCTGTTTCAGTTGCTCGGTGAACGTTCAAGTCCTAAACAGATTCAAAATACTTGCCCCTGCCTAAGAAAGGCTTAAGTGAGAGGGAATTACCAGTTTTACAACTTTGGTGCTTGATGTTGAACCTCAAGAATGAATGAGTGAATTTATTTACTCAACACAAATTAACATTCCAACAAAATAATACGTCTCCAATGGAAGGTTGAGCTCGTAATTGTACGGAAGTGTTTTTACGAGCTCAATCTTCTTCCGTACGGAATTACAATTTCGGGTGTACGGAAGATGAGAAGCAACTCTTTGCCATGAATAAAAAAGTAAGTAAATGAATGGAAGAACAAAACTACAAAATCAGATAAGGAAAGACTGGGCAAGAATAGAAATGCTGGGTAAGTAGTGCACGGATGAGGATCCTGAAACGGGCAAAACAATTATAAAAGAATACAAAATATACTTATATTTTATCATAAAAGTCTAATAAATAATACTTTACTTTCTTAATTAATACTGATCAAATCCAAACGACTCAGTGGGAATTGTGTCTTTCATTCTATATTCATTTGAAATTCAAGGTATTTGATAAGTCGATACGCTTTAGAATGCCTAAGAGCCGAAGAAGGAGGCTGAATAAACATAGACATTTCACAGAAACATGACTACCATTTCGTATTAATGGGGTAAAAGCGTAATTTTTGCTCGTTTTATGTTTGAATCGGCTATTTATTGTGATTTCTGTTGGTTTTGAGCTTTATTTACTTATTGACAGTGATTTATGGTAATTTAAGCGCTTGGAAGACTATTTGACTTTGATTCTGCCCATTTTAGCCTTAATGGGGCTCTTTACTTTTCTCTGAAAAACTTGTATTGTGGGAAAAGCTTTTTAAATTAATTTCTGTTTCTTTTTTATTGACGTAACCTTTATCATATTTTTAAATTCTTATATCTTTTTGTTTTTCTTCTGTAATAGTCTGTAGTTTGGGTCGTAAATTGTATGCGGGAAAAACTGTTTCAACTGTTTTTAATCCTTAGTC
>JAAAKL020001603.1:10032-29934 GCA_010016065.2 Carybdea cf. marsupialis auct. non (Linnaeus, 1758) | reverse complement strand
ATAACACAGCCTTGTCGAACACCGCGCATGATGGCAACGAAATCGCTAATGTACGAACCGACCCGCATGGCTGCTTCCTGCTCCCAGTAAAGATTGAAGATGATTCGCATGTCCTTATCATCCAAATCGATGTTTTGCAAAAGCTTCGCCAAATCGTCGTGTCTCACTCGATCAAAAGCTTTTTTGTAATCAATAAAGCAAAGGTGAAGATCTTTTCCCAGATTGATTGCTAAATCGCCAAGCAGTCGAAGAATGAATATTGCATTTCGAGTGCCGCGATCCTTCATAAAGCCATATTGCTCTAGCGAAATTTCAGGTCGAAGTTTGACTCGAACCCTGTTGATAATAATTCGCAGCAAAAGTTTGACGACATGGCTCATGAGACAGATCGTACGGTGCTTGTCGCAATCGGCTGTGCCTTTGACTTTTGGAATTGCAATAAAAATCGATTTCTTCAATTCACCTGGAATATGACCGCTTTCATAAATTTTGTTCAAAATGCAGTGCATGACGTCAATGCCAAGATCATCCAACGCTTTGATCATTTCAATGGCTATATCATCGGGACCAACAGCTTTGCCGTCTTTCATACGTTTCATCTCTTCTTTAATTTCTTTTCTGGTGATTTCGTTACCAGTGTCTAAATCCGGAATAATCGACTTTTCACCACGGACGTCTTCAAACAAGTCACCAGTATACTCGACCCATCTGTCGAGAATGTCCGACGTTTCCATCAAGACTGACCCATCTTTTGCTTTGATGCTGCCGGTTTTTTGAAAGGTTTTTCGAAAAGTGACTCGATCTATGTTTTTATAGCAGTCTCTCAAATCACCACCGAAAAAATGACGTTCAATTTGTGCACATTTTGCATTGAGCCAACGTTCTTTCGCCTGTCTGCACAAAACTTTTATGTCCCTGTCCATTTCACGATATCCATCAGCGTCTCTGTTCTTCTGTTTGCGTCGATCTTCCATTCTTTCCAAAATCTCATCTGCTATCCAGTGATCTTGATTTGGGTAAGCTCGTTTTGGAATGCTGCTTTCTGCGGCTTTGTTGACATCTTCTTTGAAACAAATGAATACTTGTTCGGCGTCCATATCGGCTACGGGTGTCTTGACGTCTACTGCCGCTTTTTCGGAAAGCCTCAACGTATTCGCGTCGGACATCTGGATGCTTCAGAGCGGCTAGATCGTATTTCAGCGGCGGCTTTGGTTTTTCAAGTTTCTTCAGACGAAGTTTGAAATTCATGATGAGTAGATTGTGATCACTTCCACAGTCAGCACCTGGATAGGTCTTACATGATGTGACACCGTATCGAAAACAATGGTTCACAGTGATGAAATCGATTTGGTTTCTCGACCTATCACCAGGGCTCGTCCAAGTGTAAAGCCGTCGTGGGTGATTCTGGAACCAGGTGTTCATGATGATTTGGTTACGCAAGGTGCACCACTCGATCCACTTCTCGCCTCTGGCATTCTGCTCTCCAATACCATTTGGACTAACGATCTTTCCAATCCTCGTGCTTCCAACCTTTGCATTTAGATCGCCCATAACAAATTGGGTCTCTTGCAATCGACATTAAGACTTTGCTTGATCTAGTTCAGCATGAAACTTCTCAATTTCATCAATCGTCGCGTCTGATGTTGGCGCGTAAACTTGAATTAATGCTTCGTCGAATGGCTGGGCTGCCAATTTGACTAAAACAATGCGATCAGAAACTTGCCAGTAACCTTTCAAGGACTTCGCTGTGTTCTTGTCCAAAATTATGCCGACCCCACTTTTGTGTTTCTGACCACCAGAGTAGATCAGAGTGAAACCACTCTTCGAAATTTTACCACTTTGCGGCCATCGCACCTCGCTCATTCCCAGAATGTTCAAGTTAATCCGCTGCATCTCCTGCAGAACGTTGTCGAGTTTGCCCACCTGCACTAGAGTTCGCACGTTCCAAGAACCGATTCGATAGTTAGGCTTACCTTTTTCTACAGTTGCTTGATGACAATCGGGCGTACCCTGTAGACCAGTACGATCCCTACCGAGCGAGGTTTTGACCCTTTGAGACCGGGTTGCAATCCCATTCACGCTGTTCATTTTCTTCTGATTTCTTGTTTCGACTATGATAAACAAGGCGGATTGTACAGACGTACAGATTCAAACAGTAGGGTGCCTAACGTCTTTCTGTTACATTTCTTTAATGATCTATAACTGTTCAGTTTTAACCGTTGTATTATTGAGCATTTTAATGTGTGTAAGCAGGGAGATACACACAAATAAAAATCAACTTATGTTGTGAAGGGGGAAAGCTATAAAAATTATTCTCTAAGTTTCGACTACTTGGTTTTTGCGAATTTATCTCATTAATTTTCTGCCAACATAGATCCTTTGCCGGTGACATCAATGACAACTAGATATACTATGAATAAAATACATGTAATCCACCAGCTGTATGCGCGCCAAGGCATTATATATTGCCATTGTTCTTGAACATGGTGTTAATAACTTTTCCACCTGTGAAGATTAAGTCTAAAAGTAGTTTCTCCCTCTGTTTTCTTGAGAGACAGAGTGTATTAGCAGATAAAGAATCGTTACCTTTATTTTTATTTCCAAACATGACTTGTTCAAGAAAATGATTCCGATCAAAGAAATGGTGTACGAAAATATGTGGTAGCATTGTGCTACTCTGTTGTGATGTGTCAAGTTTATGATATTTGATATAAAACGTTGAAAATATTTTTACATAGTTGAAAAAGTTGTAGATAATATTTATCCATTAAATGTTTAAGAAGACCTAAACAGCATTACCAAAAATAAAATTCCTGATTCAATAATTTTACCCCGATGATTCAAGTAATTATACCAAGCAACTACTATAAAAACCATTCTCATGACCTTCATACCATACATTACAAACAAGTTTTAAAAAGAATTTAAAAGCCTGATCAGCACATTACGTATGTCCTTAATGCTTCACAATATGCTATACAATTTTAGAACCTGCTTTACGTCTTGCTGTTTGTAGATTGCGGTGGCCACATGCTCTTTTATTGCTTAGAGTCGACAGGTCTCGTGTCTTTAAAGAATCAGAGTGGCAAGCCTAGGCAAGAGGATCATAAACACCTGTCAAGGATGCATTGCGTTAACAAACCAGGTCTATGTACTCTTTGTTTTTAACAGCGCATGGAGTTTACAGCAAAGCAAGAGAGAAAATCTGTGTATAATGTAAATGTCAACGCTAAGAGTAAAGGCAAAATTGTCCTGAAGAGGCAAGTTATTCTACTTTAGATTTGGTACGATTATTTACGTTTCAATTTATACACACAAATAATTGTTTCACTTGGTTGAAGCGAGTTGCACATGAATTGCATCTATATGTCAATTTATAGTTTTACCGTCAGCATATGTTACAGAATTTGCGTCTATGTATAAATATGTGGTGAAGTCAATATTGTAATTTTCCTCTATACGATTGAAACACTCGATATCTTGATTATTTTAACTACTTTATTGTTTTAAGTGAAGTCTGGAGAAAAATCATTGAATGCTACCCAAAGTGACTCTCTGGTCGAGTTTATTGTTGTATGAAACCGCATTGCACACATAGAAATATGAAATTTAATTTTCAGTTTTGTATCGTTGAAACATGATTAAAATACAATACTGTTAATTTAACTTTCTTTTTCTAGCAAGGGTAAGAAATATAAGCTAAAAGTTAAATAGTAATTTAATGTTTTCGGTTAATTTTTCAAACATATCCGACAGAGAACGCTTTGATCATCGACAGATGGCTTTGTTATCATTTTCCTGTTGTTTTTTTAGCTTAATGATGTTCCTGAATTATTCAAAAACGTTAAACTAATTATACTTGGTCCCATACATGTTAAAGGAATGAAGAAGGATTTCTAAAATAACTATTAAAAGACTTCACTTTAGTGTGCATTTTTCTGAACCTTTTTTGAAGTATCTTTATTATGGGTACAAAAGAACTTGAAAAGGCAATTAAAGAAGCTTTTTGATTAAGAAGCTTTTGGCAGATCATCGTCAGTTAATCTGCACTAGTAAGGAACTATTGTAAGGAACTTCACTTGCAGCCGAGAAAGTTGTACAGCACTTTGTGTGGACTTTGTTTATTCATCTTTCACATTTTTACGCCGGTAATTTGCAATTTAGAGACTGTTCATCAACTTTTTTGAAGCAGGCATATCCAAGTGACGTCACTTGTTTGTTTAGATTGAAAGTTCTAAAATAATGGAACTTTAGCGTTTCTTTGAAATAAACTGTGATTTTACTTTGGTCTGGTATAAAAATTAAAGTTTCGTTTCATTCCTTTCTACAGTGCATTAAGCCGAAAGTCTAACTGCAACTTTATTATTTTTATTGCTGTGTGCTGTGTGCACTTTAAATGCAAGCTTGTCGTGTAGGGTTCTGAGTACAGTGTATGACAACAATCCCCCAAAAAGAATCTGTCACTCTCTGTGGCCATTAAAACGAGTTAATGTGTAGATAGTTGGTTAAGATTGTAAGAAGTAAAATGGATGGAAGAAAAGAAATTATAGTATTTAAGTGTTTGTGGATATTTCGTCTTTATAAACATCCATATTACCATACCCTTAATAACAAGGACGAAGAATAAAGTCAAATACTTAAAGTATTGTATCAGGAGGTGTCATTTAATAATATTATACATGTTAGTGTCAAATGTTTGAATGACGAGATTTACCACTACATCTGACTGTTACGAGTTCAGCGTATTATCACTGCTTACATATTTGAAGGTAAATAAATGCCTAACCAGTATAGTTATGCCGGAGCTCTATTAGAAGATGCTTCAATTTTAGTTTCTATAAAACGTACAAAAGAAATTAAGCGCTTTCCAGTTTCAATGACTGCCAGCTGCCAAATCCTGCTGTGTACAGGACTCTAAGAAGTTTACCTAAAAAACGTCTCACAATATCATAGGAACACCACTTACAATTATCTGCTTTATCTTCTATACATACTGGTTATATCATTTACATTTTATATATAAATATATAGATTGCATCATGCATGTTAAAGATACACTGGTAGGATATAGTGAACAGACGTCAGTAATAGTTCAAATAGGCTAAATCTAATATCATTTGAGACATCAAATGAAAATATAATATTACAGATCTATATGCAGCTTTTGATGCCTGACTTATGAATATCAATAATCAACTAAAGGAATTATAGTTACATACGGAGACATGAAAGTTGAGCTGGTTTCACTTCATGTACATATTTTTGTATTTACACTCACTGAAACGCATCCTGAGGTTTACACGGTTAATGTAATCTTTGTAATAGTAATAATTGTTTTCAATGCGGTAATCAGAGCATGTTTGCAACTCCTGTTTCCATATAACTCTTTAGACTTTCAGAAAAATATTGTAAATTGTTTGGATACTAAAATTAAAATCTTTGTATAGCATGATTCCAAAGCCTTTTAAACTTAGCCAGTTCAGGTAATAAAGACCTTTAACGTGTAGCGGTATCTTCACCGATTTGAATCTCAACATTGACTTCATTTCTTTTCAAACAAATTATACTCTGTATACAATTTTGAGCGACACCATCACAGTTTTCCATTTCTCGACTAAATTGATGCTGTTCACATTATGCTTTAGCTTGCATGATAGCAATATAAAATTTAAGTCATAATATGTCTCTGAAAGGTAATTGTTTTTGTTTTCTAAGTTGAACAATAATAAATTGTGTCTTTGTCATATTTTTTTTCTTATATTTATAAATCATGTTTTACTAAACTATAGGTTTTAATTTCTATGCACGGTCTCTATTTAAGTTTAATCATCAATTTTAAAATCATCATGTTTAATCATATTTAAAAAATAGAGTTTGTGTGCTTAGTTTGCATTACTTCATGAAATCATTAATATTTTTTCCCGCTCTGTTTGCATGCTAAAAGACATAAGTTCCCTTGGCGATTGTCTGATATAGATCTGTGATGGGGTTTGTTGATTTTGTGCATGGCAAATTATCTTGCCTTCCACAATGATGTACTTGATCCAAATGTTGTTACTGAAGCGACCGAGGTATGTGAGTCTCTGAATTTAGTCCATTGATGATAAATGGCATTGGTTGGTACTATACCATGTACCACATTTAGGGCAGTGAATGCTGGAAAATCTTCTAATCATCTTTTTTGAAATTAAAATTAATCATAGCTGCGTAAAAAAGTCGACAAGGTAAACCTTGAAACCACCAGACCGTTATCTAGCTACCAGGTCACCCAAGTAGAGCAACTTTTCATTGTGAGATTCACTAACATCAGAGGATTAAGAATAAATTTAGGTTCCTGTGAATAAATCTTACTTATTTCTTTTTGTCCTGATATTCTTTCTCTGTCAGAGACCAACCTTGACTCCAGAATTGACAGTGATCAGTTCGTTGTATGCCTTACCCTTATTCGAATGGATTCAGCTATTCATATGCATGGCCTTGGAATCTTTGTTTGTGATAATATCCTTATTTCTAGAGGTCTTGAGTTTGAAACCCATGGTGCTAACCCTAACATTCTACTGCTTATCATTTTTTTCCTTTCAGCTAATGTTTTTGTCTTTGGTGACTTTGGTGATTGGTTGATATATTTGCAAGGGGCGGACTTGGCTGGAGAATGTTGTTACAGCTTTGCTCAATCCCAACTTCGTACCCAATTACTAACATCTTCAGCGCGGATTACTGACAGAGATGATCAGGGTTTTTACCTTCTTGACCTTTTCTGTAATTTCTAATTCTGTAGTTTGTTCACCCAAGTGCCTACTTCCCCTTGGAAGATCAGACCATGCTTTTGTTTCTGTAACTTCGAATTTCAATACAACCTTTCGGAAGGATGCTCCACTTTTCCGAGAGACCTTTCTCCTTTAGGGAGTGGTGTAGCTTTGGGAACTAATTGAGAGATGCTCCTTGGTCATCTTTGTTTTGTGAGGGAGTATGCATAAGGGTAACTCATTTCTCTGAATAGATTCAGGAAGGTGTTGCTGCTTTTGTTCTACATAAGCATTTTTTTGTGAGACCCCACTTTGCTTGGCTGCCATAGCCTGCAGAAATCACTTCTTTCATTGATATCAGAGTGTGCAGGCCACGGAGGTTAAAGTATTGTTCAGATAAGCCAGTAATAGATGAAAGTGGATTATGGAGCAGGCTAAAGCAACACGTTTGAAACAGAGTAGACAAACTGTTTCTATCCAAAAACTTGGATCTAGCAACTTTAGGAGAATCCATAACAACGTCATGGATAAAAGAATGTCTGTTATTCCTTCCTTGTTCAAAGAACCTGAGGTATTAACAACTTCTTCAGAAAAAGTTTAACTGTTTTGTAAAATGTTCGTCAACAATTTATGCTTGGATTGCTCTGGTTCGGAGCACTCGACACTCGACAAGGTCTTTATTACTCCTAGGCTGGTTGATGATGCGATACCTAATCTTGACTGCATCAAGTATGGTTCCTGTTGTTCTTTTAAAGATGAATCTTGTCCAATCATTTATATCTCTGTTTGAAATATTCCCGTTTTTGGTTGTTCCTGTGTTTAAGAACCACGGTGAAAGACCCCTTCCTAAGAACTATCACCTCATCGGCCTTCTGTCTGCTTTTAGCAAGTTATACATTTGTTTGGTTCTAAAGGTGGTTATGCCGGGGTGGCTGCAGAGGATGAGCTCTCTTAGCTTCACAAAGTAAACCAATAGTGAGCGAAAAATATAAGCTATGACAATCAAGTCCAGCTTCTGGACTTCCCCTGGGGAACCGTTCTCACTGACAGGAAAAGGCGTGAAAGGGGAGTCTTTGGCCCCTGAAAACCAGCCGCTCTGAGGTCGGGGGGGGGGAGCAGTGCAGTCCTCATTAGCACTGGCCGGCAAACTACCTAGGAGAAGGGCAACCCAGATCTCTAAACTCCAAGCCCCAGCTGTTGGTAACTATCCCCACTGCCTTGTGGATCTTCTGCTCTAAGAAAAGGCTAAGGGAGAAACCGTGACAGAAACCACCCCGGATGAAGGTTCCCCAAAGATACTTCAATGGGCATTACAATCTATGTATTGGAGCGCCTATTAATAATTACCCACACATACCTTCAGGACAGAGTTCAAATCCGCTTAATTTTGGATTAGACCCGCCATGGTCTAATGGTTAAGGAATGGGGCTCATATGCCAGATGTTGTGGGTTCGAATCCCGCCTAGCCCGATATAAAAACCATCGGTTGGGTAAGGCGACAGGAGACCTACCCTGTAAATGTGCTCTCTTCCCAGTAAATTACTCATTCTGGCTGGGCATTGGCTACGCTCAATATTGGGTATGCCACCCAAAAAACACAACGTGGGCTTTTGACACTATGTGCTTTTGCCAAACATTAAGTGAAACTCAATGCTACAAGAGCTAGAAATCCCAGTCATTCTGAGGATGATGGAGCAGCAAAAAGATGTAAGGAATGTTGTTTCTGATAAAAGACGACTTCCCCTGCGCGAACAACTGACCTTATCTACTTATAATGTACGCGCACGATACCAGTCCAGCAAACCTCACCAGTTATAAACGGGTTGTGCTAAACTGGTGTAGACTTTGTGGGAGTACAAGGAGCACAGACTGCTTACCACATCACCACGTAAGGAAGTGTGGTCGGAAGACAATGAATGGCTCCTAATCTACAGTTCCGGCTCAGCTCATAAAACAGGAGTAGTAGGTTTGCTTGTCTTTAAGAAATATTAAAAGAATATCTAATCTACAACTAATGTCCCAGACAGGATACTGTCAATAACATCGTGCGGCAACCCTCAACTCACTTTTATATATGCGTCAACTAAACTCAGTGAAGAATCAAGCCACACAACGTACATATAGTACTTGGTGACTTTAATGCTCGCTTTGAGCCTAGTCAGAAAGTTTGGACCTGGCGTTACTCTAGTGGCCCTTACTTCACAACTTGACCACATTCTCATCAACAACAAATGGGCTAATTCTCTGAGAAACTGCAAAGGTTGTAACACTGTTGAAATGTACTCGGACCACAATATAGTCAGCAAAAATTTATGTGTCAGCTTACGGGTGATAAAAGTAGATCCTGTATATCCTGCTAGGAGGTCACGCTACAACTGGGAAGAGAAGCTTTCCAAATAAAGCTCTCAAACAGATTCAGAGTGCTACAAACTAGCAAGGTGTAATACCTTGCACATCGTAACGAGGAGTTCGAGAGAGCAGTTAGTGAAACAGCCAAAAAGGTTATTAGTAAACATAAGGCAATCAGGTTGCCTGGGTGAGTTTCAGAAACTACTATTCAACGTAAGGAGAAAAGGGACAATGTAAAGAGAAATTATTTTTTATCTAAAAAAATTGCTGCATTAAAGAAACAGTGGAGGATTTTAACAACTTAGCTAAATGCTGCTTAATAAGCTGACCACAAAGAACGTCTTGAGAAACAGGTTAAGGAGCTTGCATGCATGAAGAAGCTAACACTCAGCGACACGTAAGTAAGACACGGAAAATTATTCACGAAATATCTGGCAAATTCAAGAGACATTCTACAAAAATTTAACTCGAGGATGGCTTTAACCCTTCCAGTGACGAGGAATCTTTAGCAGACTGGGAATAATTTCTCAAACTTTAGTAAGCAATGACAACAGTTACTGTAATTTTGCTAAAATCCATTTCCTGTTAGAACTAACCCACCTGCACTGGAGGAGACGAAGAAGGCAATTAATGGGTTGTAAATGAAGAATACAGCTACTTAGACAGGTTCATATCTTCCGAAGCCCTCAAAGAAGGTGGGGGAAAAAACGGTGGAATTTATTCGTGGCTTTTGTCAAGAGGTGTATATAAAGCAGGTTCCTCCAAAACAATGGTTCATAAATCTTATTATCCTTGTACCCAAGAAAGGAGAACTGTCACACTAAACAAACTACAGGGGTATAACTCTGTATAACAGGGGTATACTGTCAATATCTTCGAAAGTCTATAAAAAGATCCCCTTGAATCAAGTAAGACCTATGTTAGATCCAATCTTGATAATTTCATAGATTTCAAAAAAGCCTTTGATTTGATTGAATACCTGCTGACATTGTTAAGGCCATAAAAGTGTTGTATGATAACTCCAGGAGTGCTAGTAAACGGCAGAGTCTCTAAGAAAGTTTCCTCATTTCTATTTATGATCATAGTTGATAACATTCTGGTCACGGTCACCAAATTCTCTGATTCTAGTGTGGAAACCCAACCTCGCCGATTAAGGCGACACCCGGCAATCATACTAAACAACCTTGATTTTGCAGATGACATCTGGCCTCTATAGTTGTTGCTACCGCCACTGCTGCTAACCCAGCCAGTCTTACAAGCAACATTCCAAAGATCGAATATCTAATGTTTAACATCACTACAGACGAAAATCTCACAGCTCGGCTACTCATGCTATCGTATCGTGCTACAGATCAAACACAGATACAGATACAGGGTCAGCAATGCAAAAAGAAAAAAAAAACAACCATTGATTTTCACAGTGATACGTTGGCAGCGCTCTTTCCTGGGTCAAATGCTGAGGATGGACAATCAAATACCAGGTTACAAGCATGCACTATTTGAGCCAATCTGGCAGATCAAGCTTAAGCTACCTGAAGTACATCCAACATATTATTGGTGACTCACTCAATAAGAAAATATAGGAGAGGCATAGAACAGAAAGTCTTGGAGACAATTCGTGGTCGCCTGTGCCTCAGCAGCCTAAGGATGATGATGATGATGATGATGACGATTCCTCCTCCGAAGGTATGCTAGTTGTGGACGAAATCTATTATTGACAACAGTAACTTTCCATTTTTTGGCTAGCATTCTTCTGCGGTGCTTTTGTCCTGTTCTACAACCGACATGTTTTCGTAAGAAGTGCCTTATCTTTAACCAGAAAACTTCGACACTCAACAAGGTAAAATCCAATGTTTAAAATATATAGAGAAGCTCTACTAAAAGTAATTTTCATCCCTTTCTTGAAGAACATCTTACAGCAACCAGAAAGGTGCTCACAAAGATGTAAGGTGTTTCTGCAACCTGGTCAGCCCAAACGATGGTGACACCCTTCAACCTCTATCTCATCGGTGAAAAGTGGGCATTCTTAGCCTTTTCTACAGATATTACTATGGGTAGTGTTCCAATGAGCTCTTGTCAAGGGTTCCAGCCCAGTTTGTTACATCTCAAATGACCCAGTTTTCCTACCACCTTCATCCTTATGCTGTTGTCGTCCACAGTGTCATCAAGTCTTTCTTTAAGCTTAGTTTCTTCCCGCGAACGGCTAGGCTGTGGACCTCGCTGGCGTCTAATTATTGTTTTCCCTCTTCCTATAACTTAGATGCTTTTAGGTCAAACGTGAATTCCTTTCTTTTATGTTAGTTCCCCCCCCCCCCTCTCCCTCTGTCACTCTCTCCCTCTCTCTCACTCTCACTCTCTCTCTTTGTGCTTACCATCTACATTGTTTACCTCTTTTCTGGTCCATACACTTAGTGACTTGTTAACCTTGCAAAGTACTACAACTACTAAAAAGAAAAAAAGAAAAGCCACATAAATACTAAATACCAAAAGTAAAAGGTCTTGAATCAAAGAGTGGAGCAGCGACGAGAACTTGCTATCGCTACGCACTATGAGCACACTGTCAAAGAAATTATATATAAGCATATCGTATATTGTTTGTTTTTAAGGTATGCTTTATCTGATCACACTCATCTATTTCCGTGTGCTGCTGCTTCGCTAGCTTAGAGAATAATCTAAAATACCAGAAACAAGAAATAGACCCTCCTGAAAAACCTAAGTTACCATTAATGGCATCGTTAATGTCTCACATTACTCTGATTCTGATAGTTCTAAATTGAACAAGCACTCTTACTTATATGATTATTTAGTGTTAAGTGTAGAAGGTGCTTTATATCCAAGAAAGATACAGCCAATAATCTTGTGCCATTTAGTTTTCTTAACTTTTTTGGTCGGTTAGAGAGAGCAGATGATATGGAAACTGGTAAAAGAAAAGTCAGATTCAAGTGGATTAAAAAAGTAATCTTAATGTAAACTGTTTTGGGCAACTGTAGTTCTGTGCCGCAAAAAACTTTGATATAACCAATTTTATACATGTATTTTTTACTCTTAGGTATGAAAACAAATTGCAGCAACTCATCAAGTAATCTGCAAGAATATGCAAAATTGCATGAAAGCACTCAGAGTATCAAGTATAGTACAAGTACATTTAAAATTTGTAAAGAAAGAATTAGCAGACCCCTGTCGTTTATAGATTATCTAAAAAAGATGAATTCCATTTAATGACTGAGCGTATAATCTGTCATCAATGAGCATCGGAATGGTTTCAGATAGCGAGAAACCTCAAAAAAAGTTATCTCACTCTGATGTTGGATGCAGACATCATGATGTCTTACCTATACCGACAGCTATCCTATATAATACAAAAGAGAGAACATTTGATATTATAGCATCCCCCGTAGTGTCTCCTCAATTTAGCAATATGAATATGAATTCATCTGTTAGAGATGGCAAACAATTTACAAAAATAACGGAGTTAACATCAAGGCCAGTATCTGGTGAAACAATGAACTACTACCTCGACAATAAGGAAACGTGCAGAATTTGTCACTGCGGAAACAGTTTAGAATCTCTTATTGTCCCATGTCAGTGTACTGGATCGTTGAAATATGCACATTCCAGTTGCATAACAACATGGATAAAGCAAGGCTTCAGAAAGCGATGTGAACTTTGCAGAAGCAATCTTAAGCTAACGTTAGTCTCAAAACCAATTAGCGAAGTAAGTATAATTTGGCATTCTTAGACCATAATACATTTTTGATACATTTCATTGTAAATAATAGTATATTTTGCAGCATTATTTGACGGGCCATTGTAGTTACCGAAGAACAGTCAATGTTACCTGAAGATCGACACCTGTACATTTAGAATTCTGATAATCTTCAAATGAAGCAAAATGACAATTTTCCCGTAAGCCACCTCATTCTTGTAACTGTAGTTTCATCATATAGAACATTTTTCTGAAGTTAGCTTAGTCAACTAAAAGATCGAAGTCTGTTTTTCACTTTGTGGTAGTGTAAAATTTAGCCCATAATCTTTAAAGTACTTAAATAATTATG
Organism: Carybdea cf. marsupialis auct. non (Linnaeus, 1758); assembly: GCA_010016065.2. NCBI lineage: Eukaryota > Metazoa > Cnidaria > Cubozoa > Carybdeida > Carybdeidae > Carybdea > Carybdea cf. marsupialis auct. non (Linnaeus, 1758). Next base: position 16,784 of record JAAAKL020001603.1, on the reverse strand, counting down.
GCAGGGCACTTGCTAGATGGAACGAAAACAAAATCGGAAAACTATAGGACAATGCTAATGTCAAGAATTAATCGACAATGCTAATGTCAAGAATTAATCGACAATGCTAAATGCTTTTTATGTCAGAAGCAATGTTATAAAAGTTAGGTTTAAGTCTTCCCTATGTAGGATCCATGTATGCCATCAGGTACAAGAGTGGTACTGTAGCACTTCACAATTGGAGATACATTAATAAAAGTTTGATTTCTTCAATGTCGTCGATATATGTTAATGATACAATTTTCATTTTGCAATCAATAATAAATAACAATGAATTACGACAAAAAGCTATACAAGTGGTATATATGCTATAAAGTAAATTGTGAGTGTATAGTCTAGTTGAAGTAGTCACACGATCATAAAGGATGTTTACCTTACCCGAGTCACAAATGTCAAGATTAAATAGAAAGTTATTTAGTTCCCATCGAAATGTGTAAAACTCACTCTTTATAAAAACGTCACAAGGACTCTATCATCGCTAATTCACGATTGCTTTACAAAATCCTCGTTAATTGCTATTATTTTTAAAGTCATTTGGTCCTATGAAAAGGATAAAATGCAACATTACCAACAACTTGAATTAGATGTTAGAGAAAAGTGTTTATGCTACCATCGGTGTCCACGCACGTGGAATGAGGTGCTCCACCAGCGCTTAGCTTTTATACAGTATATCACCTTATTATAATAAAAACATCTTGTCACGATATACTGACCTCTAAAAATTCCTTGCTCTATCTGTAACCAATCCTTTTAAAAAACCCAGCCTCTTCCTGTGCTCGTGAAGAGCTCTCTCAGCTTAATCATCCACCTTGCAAATTTACACAATAGCGCTAAAAGTATCCCTTCATAGAATGTTTACATTAAGACTTTGCTACAAAACTTTGCTTAACTAAACCAAATTAAATACAGAACCCTAAAGTCAAGTCCACTGTCATCACTCAGGCCATGGCCATGTTTTCGTCTTGAAAAGTATCAGGATCCTGTATCACGGGAAAAGTATGTTGGTTCCTTAGATGAGTTCTTCAATCGTGTAGTAGTTAGCATTGATATTTCCCATAATGTATCATAGGCACTCAAAGCTATATCTGGGCTTATAAACAATGGCTTTGCTTCTAATAACTGCTTCCGCTGGTCATCAGTGAACGTTTGCATGGACAACGAGGTGGGGAGTATCTGTTCCGAGAAAAAAATACATGAATAAATCAGTAAAACTTATACCAAACTGTGTTTTGAAAGTAGCCAATCAGAGGTCTGACGGCTTGATTGGTGTTGTTTTGACCAATCAATGACTGTAGAACTAAAGGATTAACCAAAAAGGCTTAATAAAAGACAAAATCTATTTGTCTGCTAAGCAACAGTTTTCTTACTTTGTTGTGGACGGATTCGATGACGGCTAGGTGAAAAGCTGAACTAGCTCTGTCTGTTATGCGAAAGCGGCCCTCCGTATACAATGTTATACAGTATGAGTTTTCAAGCAAGTGCTGTCCTATGGCAGAGTCACATTGCTTAAGAGTACTTTTGGCTTTCGAAAACCGAGGTGGCTGTTTTCTTGTGGGAGCTGATGCTTGGCGAATATAGGACGGAATGTGTTGCTTGATTCTATCAACTAACCTCAAAGTCGTGCGTCCGACATAGCCAGCCTCACACTTGCAAGAAAATGAATAGACAACGGTGCTGCAATTTGTTGAAGGGACACGGTGTTTGTGATTGTTAGAGAACGCTTTTCTACTTGTATAAACTACGCGTGGGGTAACAGCACCGAAACACTTCTCTACACCCTTTTCGTTCTGGTTGTCAAATTGAAGTAAAACGTTGCCAGACCAGGGTAGTTTTAAGTTCACGGGGCATTTCCTTGGTCCAAAAGGTTTTTCACTTAAGAACAACGATAATTTTCCTTGATGGTCGAGTCGATGACATCTTTAGGATGGCAATCAGAAAAGAAAATTTGTTTAATTGAATCAATTTCTGGTTTTAATTTTTCTCTGAAACAGATCATTAGAGCGCGATAAACCGAGGTTTTGATGAGGTTCAACTTGCGAGTTTTAGGGCAGAAAAAGGTCCAAGAATTGTATTGATCAGAAAATGTAGCTTTCGCATACGCACTGGTCACGAATTTAGCGCTCCACTTTCACAATCTCTCTCCACTAAAACGTCGAGGAAACGCAAAGAGTTGTTTACATCCTTTTCGATGGTGAAATCGAGAGTATATAAAAATATGATGTACTGTGTGAGAGTATACGTAGAAGTAGCTCTCAAGACGTAAGAAGTGTTTTCCTAAGTGTATGAATAAGTGTAAATATGAATGGGACATTCCAAGGATGTGATTAACATGAAAAAGTAATTACTAAAAATCTTTCTTTAAAACATGGGGCAAAACTGTGACATGAAGACAAAGCAACAAGTGTGGGTAAGTAGTTTGGTATTTAAATGGAAAAGCTAACGACGGAGAAAACACTTATCTGGCCTAGAAATGCTATTTTAATGTCAGAATGGTGACGGAAAGAGATTATAAATTTGTGACATTAAAACGAGGGGTGGGGATTTACTGGGGTTTATGGAAAGATAGATTTACTTTTTGACTGTAAAATTTGTGGTGATGGGTGTACGGATGGAAGGGTAAGGTTTTGGAAATAGGCCAGTTTTGTCGTGAAAACATATGATGTTTAAAGTTTGCTTTAAATTTATTTGGGGTATCAAAATACATAGTACTAAATCAGAATGGAAGTCTAAAGATTTAAAAACTGATTTAGGCTTTTTCCCAAATTCCACCAGGGGTTTAGTATTCTAAGTTTGGTTGGAAGTGTTATGGAACGGTCTTTCCATATATTGCGTAGGCTTATAACTGCGTTTATCGCAATTGCTAATCTTCTTCTGATCTCATTGCTGTCATTGCAGTCGTTCGTGAAAGTTGTACCGAGGTAGATAAATTTATTGACAGTTTCGATTGCTTTACCACTCATAATGAGATCACTCATATCAAAGTACCCTGGGTCACCAGTCACCTTAATAACTTTTGTCTTTTGGGTATTGAGCAAAAGCCCTGCTTGTTTACTTGCCAGTTTGACTCTTGTAACAAGAGTTGCAAGTTCTTCCATAGAACCAGCAATTAGCACAATGTCATCCGCATATCGGAGATTTGTGATGATTCTTCCACCCACTTTTACAGTTCCCTCAAAGCCTTCCAAAGCCTCCCGCATTATTTTCTCCGAGTATATTTCAAAAAGATGAGGAGTGATAGAATGCAGCCTTAGCGGACTCCAATGTTAGGGTTATCGAATCGAAATCGAACCCAAGAATAACAAAATTTTTGGGGAGTATATATTGATTCTGATAAAATCAAAGTAATGTGAACACTGTATCTGAAACAAAACTGAAAAGATAAGTAGGTCAATGTGGTCTACTAACAGTTTTACACTTTCTGATGACTTTTCGAAGCAGTATTTGCCCTTTCTGCTATGTATGTATGAATGTATATATGTATGTATGTATGCATGCATTTATTAGCCATAAAAATAATAACAAATACAATTTAAAAATGTCTAAAACAGTTACAATAATATTTGAGGAGATAAAACCTACTTCTTATAAATTAAAAACAACTCTAATTTAAAATGGCAGGGATAAAATTACAAGGTCTCATTAGCCTTAGTTCCATAATGGTCCCCTTAGAGATGTGTAAATTAATGAAAAGAGTATCAAAATAGGAATTGCAAACACAACAACACCCACCCCGTATCACTCTTTTATCGGACCTTGACCACTAACAACCTAACAGAACACATAAATGTTATCTTCTTCCTTCCTGACATTTTTTAAAAAACTTTCTTTTAGTTTATGCTTAAACGTGTTTGCTTTGGTCGTGGACTTTAGCTCAGTTGGTAAACTGTCCATATTTGAGGTCCAAGGTACGATGAACTTTTCTGTTCCACGTTTGTTCTTCGCAGTGGAAGGTGTAATTTATAACAAGATTTTGGGGTTTGTTTGGTTTTGCGTTGCTGGAATTAAAATTTCGTAGGTATATTCTGGAGAAAAAAACACTAAAAAAGTTGAAAACTTGTACAGACGGAATCTGATCGACTCTGTGTTTTATTGGAAGCAAATTTATGGATTTGAACTCATTGGTTCCAATGTGTGCTGTGTTTGCTACGTTTAAGCAATAATGAGTATATTTATTTTGGATTCATTAAATTTTATTCGAAAGCCCTTTTTTAGCATGGGATACCCTGCAGTGCATCCATAGTCGAAATTAGGTTGAGGGAGGGAATTTAATAGTGCTTTACGCAGATTGTAGTTCAGATGTATTTGTTTTCATAAAGAAATTTCAGTATTCCATTGATTTTACGAAAAACTTTGCTCTCCATTGTCTCTCCAGAGAGGGACCTATCCAAACTGCACACAAGATAAGTAACCGTTGAATGTTGCTTTATCTCAGTAATATCTCTTGTTATGTCAAGGGGCTTTTGGACTCTACAACCTTTTCTCTTTAAGAGAATACATTTTTGTGTTCTCATTCCCGAGGTGAATGCTTAATTTGTTTCCTAGAAACCAATCACAAATAAATCTCAGTTTCCTATTTAAATTGATTTCTATTTTTTCAATGTTTTATTGCTAAATAATAAACATGAGTTCCTCTGCATATAGAAGCAAATCACAATCAACAGCCCGGGCCATATTGTTTACAAATAAAAGTAAAATGAGAGGTCCGAGAATTGATCCCTATGGGAATCCAAATGACAGACTACCAGGATCTGTGTATTCCTTCCCAACATTGACCACAAACGTTTGGTTTTGGAGATAAGACGGAGATAATTTGCGGCGGTTGGTGAGTGGCAAAATCATTGATATTTGCTTGTGTTGCAAATCATTTCAGCACTGGACAAACTGAGCATTTTTATAGCAAGTTAGTCTCTAACAAGATTAGCTTTCATGTTCAAAACAGGAGGGTAGGGGATGGCAAGCTCCCATGGTATTACAGGTAATCATTTATTCTGTTGTAATAAGATCATGATATATAATTAGCTTTAAAACATATTTAAATACCTGTCATTTTTTGAACATATACCGTCACTGCTATTCAGTTTACTCCGTGTAGATCTGCCACTTTCTTCATAAATCCTACTTTGCAAAAAATTAAAAGCTAAAAAAAAATTAAACTTTACACTAATTTTGTCTTTTTTTAACTGACAAAGTTGTTATTAAAGCAATTTAAGAACGTTGTTAAGTTTAATATTGGATCTGTATACATAGTGTGGTGTATGTAACTGTAATAATATTTGACTCTTTACTGTAATAGATTTATTTTGAATTGCTATTTGACCACGAAAATAACCCTTTGTAGTTGCCGTTTATGCATTTTTTAAATTTCTTTTAAACAGAATTTCAGAATTCGTGTACTTTTCGATGTTTGTCGCAATAAAATTATTATCTATAGATTAAATATATGTGTCAGAACACTTTCGGTTTTAAACATTTAAGGGCTAAAAATTGAAGATAAATCATTGCTATGATAACCCCAAAGCCCACTTACCCAGCAGAGTAGGGAGCAAGACATCATGAAGAGGGAACTATTGGAAACTGTATTGATATTGCTTTAAACAGTACAGGTAATCGTCTTTAATCTCTTGGTCCTACTAAACTCTTTATTATATGTTTCTTTGTAGTGGAAAAGGCCAAATGAAACACTGAAACCATTTATTTGGTTGGTCGCATGCATAGCTGCCGTATTCGTAAATGTTGCATCTATTGTTAAAGATTCTGCAGGTCAATGCTTGAGTCCCCTTTGTGGTATATTTTACGCAGTGGCAAGTATTGGAGTAGTGGTCGGAATGATAATGTCAGTGTATTGGGGACTCTCGTGTCGAGACTTATGGAGGCGTTGGGTTAAAAGTAATCAGAACTGGATTATATCAGATTTTGAGTCGAAAGGAATATGTTCCGTGTGAATGGATGGAAAACAATAGAGACTTTTGGAATTGAAAATGATAACACCTATGTAGCGACGAAAACCTGTTTGCATCAAGTCAAAATACATTTCGGGATGAGAAGAATTTTCCTTAATAGTATTTTTTTCTCATGATAGGTGTGTGTTTGGGAGCAGGCTGAAGCCTGGCTCAGACATCGTGGTGTGGCTACTCTTGGTCGGCTCTCCTAATGGAGAGTTTTCAAGCTCCCACACGACGACAAGTGGCAGTCCTGGTCGTGGCGGCCTTAATAATTGAAATAATTTTTTGCTTGTAGTGACCACTATTGTAACGCCTTCATCTGTAACAATATTGTCGATATTTTTACATGTAGTAATTTATGATTTCTTACAACAATAACATAATTTTCATTTTGTTTACGAAAAGAATCATTATAGAATTGTCAATTTCTACGAATAAAAGAAGAATTTTCAAATTTTTTCTTCAATCAATGAAAATTTTTCTCTAGCCCTAGAAACTGAAAAAAGTGGCAACAGTACTATTCTTAGTTCTAATTTAAAGACTGAAAATATTTCTGTTATGCAAAAAGGTGAGACCATGCTTCGGCTACAAGACAAAAATGTCTACAAGTCAAAGTAAAAAGAAAGGCAGGTAAAGTTACGACGCATATATATATATATATCGTTCATAGACGATTTCTGATTTAACCTCTAAGTGCTAAAGCAGGATGCCTAAGGACCAAAAGGAGATATATTGTAACTAATTTGCACATGTTATACTTGGTGTTCTGAT
>JAAAKL020001602.1:0-29949 GCA_010016065.2 Carybdea cf. marsupialis auct. non (Linnaeus, 1758) | reverse complement strand
GTAAGTCAAGTAACTGAGTTGCACAAAAATAGTGTGAACCCTAGCTGATCGGTAAAAATTTTGGGCCATTTTTTGGTGAAATAAATTGTTTTTCAGTATTGTTATGTGTAAATGTGCCCCTTGATCTAACAGCTGGCGAATTTAGGTTCAAAACTTTGAAAAAAAAAGTGTTTGGATGTTTTTGGGACGAACCAATATTTGGGCAATAAAAATGGTTTTGCACTTATAAGTGCAAAACCATGTGCATCCCTATTAAGTAACCTTCCATTTCCCGAAAAGTCCCTGAATTTTTTCTTATATCAGCACGCTCCTCCCCCCTCATTTGTTCCCGAAATACTAGAGATGAGCTATTTTGATAGCCTGGGACAATATGGTGTTTTCTTTTTACTTACCTCACAACTTGACTGTAAGCAGACTCAAAGTTTCACTGAAGCTATTAATGCCGAAACTTCGAGCAAATCGAAGACGCATATTTGCTGGCCTCTCGTTCCCTCCCTCCAAACACAAAATTGCGATCTCAATGTCATATGTCGATCCCAAAATTGTGGAAACAGGCCAATGTGATAGCCTGGATAGTTGTTTTCCTTCAGTCTAACTTTTCTCCTCCCCGAAGTCGAATTTTGAGGTCACCTTGCTCCAGTACCCCATTCAAGTATTCCACACTTCCATTAGCTTAAATTTCGCTCGTAAACTTTAATATTCTTTTTGCCGTACACTTTGCTAATGTGTGGTCAATAGTATGACCATAAATGAAGAGAAACTTTCAAATACTGAGAGAAAGAAGCTTTACAGGGAAAGGAAAAATCCTGAAACGAGAAAACTTAAGATAAAATTCTGAAACAACAAGAAAGAAAGGTGATATATTCAAACAAAGAGTTACACAAAGCCTATAGGCCCCATATGATGTTCAGCAAGAATGTTTGATTATGACCATGATACTCATGCCCCCTCATTGTTCTGTTGATATAGCTATGATTTGTAATAACAATTTTGACACAGAAAAATGAATCTCACTCATCATATTTAACATTTATGTGTATGCTAGTAGCATTGGCTGACACTTACTGGGCAAGGGGGGTCATTATTAAAAGGTTTGTGATTCAATTGGTTTTTCAGAAAGATGCTTGTTTAAGCAATTTATTTCACTAACATATTATTGTATTGTACATTCTGATTGATATGACATTTTTTTGTAATTAAATGGCACAATAACCACACACTATTGGGGCAGGTTGAAGTTTGCTCAAGTTGCCAAATAATTGGCAGATTGGCAAAGTGTTCCTGATTAGTAGCGGATCCTTTTTTGGAGCACCTCACTTTCTCTCTCAAAAGACACCACTTTACTTTCTAAAAGAAGTGTACAAATGCTACTAGGCAGATTTGTCATTGTAAGGATTTAGATTATGAGAATATTGTCCAGATCCCCAACCCTGAGGATTTTTGGGATGCTTATTTAAAGTGGATTACCCATGTAGCATAATGGAGTACTTGTCAAATCACAATGGAAAACATGGAAAAAATATGATCATTTTTCTGTTGAAAATTACATCTTTTTATGGAATGCCACTGAAATTTGGTTGGAGAGCATACATGGTGTCATGAGACTTCTTGATTTAACCCCTTGTTATCACAGAAGATGTCATTGTATACAATCTTGCCTTTGTCTCAACAGATAGTTTCTCTTTGGTTTTACAAAGTGGATACTCATCTTTGAGACAAGTGTGGGTTTTAATCCGTTTTAAGGCAATTTACGTAAGTCTTGACCATACATTACAGGCTTTACATGTATGCTACAGTAAGGTGGCTAACACCACATCTCTAGACGCTTGCACTTTGTCAATGCCTCTTCTATCCCAGATATGTATTTTAATCTTTCAAAAACTGAAGTGGCCTTTACAGTGCTGTTATTTATCTCATTGAAGAGAATTGCACTTCTGAAGGATATGCTGCTGAAGTAAGTGAACTTTCAGCTACTGGCATTAATTGATCATTGACTGTCATATTGGGATCAGTGGAATGTCATATGATGCACAATAATCAAGAAATACTGCTTTCTTTGTGCTGATAATCAGTGCAAAGTTGTTCTTATTTGTTGCCAATCTGTGTATGATGTGCTTGATTTCTTCTCTAGAGCTAGTTTTTAAGGTGGTATCTTCGTACTTAACTCTCTCTCTGTCTCTCTGTCCCTCTCTCTGTCTCTCTCTCTCTTTCTTGAGGAGAAGCGTTGAAATAGAGTGCCCTCTCATATGATGGGTCATGGCACGATACATGTGCAACATTTTAGGTGAGGTTGACTTCCACTCCTTTCCTTTTGACAATTTCGGCTTTGACAAACTGAAAAAGAAGTTGATTGAACCTGTTATTAATCTGCGTCGGAACACTATAGGTAATGACAGCCAGTAGTTCATAAAATCATAAGAGTCTATACACGCGATGAATTAATAACCTTGTCATCCCTTCACAGTTTAAACTTTTACGTTTTTCAGTTAACATACGCTGCTCGTTCTCCGCACCCTCATTTCCTCTTTAAATTTCTACTTATAATAGCATATGGAATCTGGTTGCTAATGTCACGTGACTACGTACATTATCATATGCAGATGCAATAGCAAAACACGTTTAACAGTTTACAACAGGACGTTTGAACTCGACCAGTCATCATCATCATTTTGTGGCCTCAGCCGAGATAGAATTCACTACGCCCTTCCTGCATTCCCTATCTGTCATGGCTCCTAAAAGATCTTCCTTGGCGATAGCTGTATCTCGATGTATCATGTCTGGAAAGGTTAATTTACGAGATCGATGGTGAGATGATGGGTTCCTCCATAACACAAACGATGAAACTAGTTCATCTTTGGCACGTGCACAATGGCCAGCAAACTGGACAGGTCTCTTTTGAACTAAGGTTGATACTCTGGGAAGTTCTCCGTATATCATTTCTAGAGTTGGATGATCTCGCAATGAAAGATTAAGTCACTTCTGATAAGACGAGTATAACATCCGTCTAAACAGCGCCGTTTAGACTTGACCAATACAGTGGATTGGTTACCCTATCCTCAGTTGATGAGTGTTCCCATAAGCTCTGTAGTAGTAAAATAACAGTTATTGAGATATTTGACTTCAACTCGCAAATAAAGGGCTGCAAAGACAGTGTCGGGAAAACGTAAACTGCTTGTCGAATTGATAGTTTACAAACTGCTAGGAAAGCTATCGTAAACAACAATTCCCGCCAGCGAGTAAGTTTACTTAAGTTTCAATTGCGACTTCGGTCTATTAGTGATACTGAGGTTGGAATGATAGGCTTCTTAAATTCTTCTCCAACTTGACAGGTGATTAAATGTGGATGCTCTGTTCGTTATCCTAATCAATCTTTGGTTACCATACCTCTCTACAAATACGTTGAACATCTAGTAATACCTAGGAATTACATTCATTTCAGTAATTTACTTCTTCCTTAATTATAACTGATTTATTACACTTGTAACTTTATGACATTGTAATTATATAACATGAAATGTTTTTTCAAGTTGTTTAAGCACATATGTTGTGGAGTCAATTTCCATGCAAAAACATCCTGATCTGGAACTAGATACATTAAAGCTATATATAGTACAAAAGGCCATCCAATCAATAAGATAATATAAATGCTGAATAATAAAAAGAAAAAAGCCCAAATAAGCTGGAAGAAAAAATTACTTGAATGTCTGTGAGAGGATAAGCAAACTAAATTTTCACAAAATAGAGTATGACGATTAAATAGTGCTAAAAAGGGATATTGATTAGAACAGAAGCCAACACCACGTTGTTGTAATATATCAGTGAACAAAATTGGAGATTAAATAACAGAAGGCTAAAATAATGGGCAATTAGGATGGGGGTCAAAGAAACAAATAAGGGGATATGAGTCAGATTAAGCTGAGTGTAGAGAAATTTTGATAGTGAGAGCGATACTATTTTAATAATTTAAGCACAAGAAAATAAAGTAGAATTGGTTGATGCTTGAAAATAAATTCATAGAAGATAAATAAGTGGTGCAAGGGTTGCAATAAAGGACTCAAGGTGGCTTAGTAGAGTAGACATAAGCTACTGTCAACATGCAGCATATTTTGATACTGTGAACCATTCCACCCTCTTATCACTTTTCAACACAAGTTTGCGAAAAGGGACAATGCGTTCAACTCACATTTAACCAACCGATTTCAATGAGTTTCCATCAATAAGGTTTCCTACAAGTTTAAGCTAGCAAGGGGCGTTTCTCAAGGATCATGCTTAGGAACATTACTGTTCACATTCTTTGCAAGCAAACATGTGGATATTATTAGAAATCATTATAAGATTCGTGTTAAAATCATATTAAATGGCAATACGTCCGACTCCATGGTTATCAGAACAAGTTACCAATGTCGAAAGTCCATGTAGGCCCTCTCTGCTTTGATAATTTAGTCAAATCAGCAAAGAACCTTGGCATATGTGCAGAGTCGTCACATATCATCTCAAGAATGTACGTCTTATCTAGGTATACACTGCTAATCCTTTATTATTGGTCGGACGAATTACTGTAACAGCACTTTATATGGTTTACCCTTAAAATTCTGCCGGCAAGAATTTTCTTGAATCTGTAGAAAATTTGCCATATCACATTAGTCTTGCAACATTTGCATTGGTGATGTGTACCGTTTAGAATAAGATTCTGGTTTCCTTTCTATTGACAAGATCTTCTTATATTGGATTGAGTGTAGTAACATCGGTCTCATACTGCACATACTCAGTAACTCATGAAGCATGTTGCCGTGTGGTCTAAAAGCTTGCTTTAAATACCACCGAAACCCGTTCGATTTCAGCGCTGGGAAGCTTTGACAACTTCTCTTTACCATAGTCACGGGGCCCACCCAGTCCATGTGTTGGAAATTGGAGAGACGGTAACTCAAGAAGCCCGTCGGATGGATTGTACCTGTGTTTAGATAGCCTAGCCTTGTCACACATGTGCCATGCTGAATATGCTTGAAGAGCACGTGAGGGGTACAAGTGACTGTGGTATACTCAGTCACTTCCACTCTAATTCACAGAGTAGGTTACTAATCGAACAGTTGAGCTCTCAAACGTCGGTATCGACGGGAAAATCCATCCATCCAATAAAGAATACAGTAGGCGATGAGTAGTTTCCAATTAAGGTTAGGAACAATTTTGCCTATAATGTGCACAATGAGCCTCACCATTTTACATTAAAGATATATTGAAAACTTCGTTTCATTAGTTTAGCTTGTAGTTATGTTTTAACCGTACAAAATAAAGCAGTTTTACCGCTGGAACAACAAATATGAAATTGTCACTTTGTCGATAAAAGGGAATTTGTTTTTAAGCTTTCATTGCCTCGTTAATTGCTTACTCTGTCATAGTTGTTGCGTTTGTGTATTGTTTGATAGTATCGCACTGTGTTTAGTCATTAACATTGTAATATTAATTGTTTTCATGTGCTCAAGACATATGCTCCTTGTTTTCCAACTTTTTATGCAGTTATTCAGTAGTTGATATTTAACTGTTTGATGTTATTTCCTTTGTACTCTGCACTCTTTGTAATTTTGCAATATCCCAATCTGTATTCTTGTTCAGTAAAATTTTTATTGCCCTGATGAGATTTGATCGAAAAGATCAGAACACATGAAATTTGCCATCTCTTTATTTATATGAATTCTTCATTGTTTAGCTTGTATGTTGATTTACAAAATGTTTGCAATGCAAATTTGACCATTTGTAAATATACATACATATATACATTGATATATTTATTTGATATTTATAAAATGATTGCATATGGTGCCGAATTAAATTTACCAAATGTTCCTAAAAAAAGAAAAAACCCAAGTTTATTTTGAGCTTAACAAATGGCAACAACGATCAATGATAATTGTATTATGATATATCTGTATGACATCATAATTCAAATTTATACCTTTAAACATTTTACAGGGGGTCTGAACTTGAGTTATATAAAACTCCCGAGAAATGTCTGCGGGTCAAAAAATATTCCCCTCTCGGACTGGTAAGGGCCTTGAAATCCTCTCCTTGAGAGGCTTAAACAAAGAGAAAATAAACCCTGTGAGGAAAGGAAAAACTTTCAAATACCTGGGTAAAGATGCTTCCTTCAACATGTGTTAAGAGGGAGTCCAGCTTCAAATCTTCATAAACGTGGCTACTATTTGCCAAAGATTAATCAACTTTCCATCAAGATATTACAATTCTCGTTTTTCAGCTTTGTCTTTTCTGAAAATTGAAGTGGTCTGTTACTATTTATTGGCCTAAAAGTGGGAAATAAAGCTGCTATTTTCCCTTCATCCTGAAAAGTGAGGGGAACGAGTCCCCTCGTCCCCCCAGAATCTACGCACATGCTATCAAGTTATATACAGAACAATCATTTGATATTATATGGGTGTAATATCACTTAATCTATATAAAGATTTGACTTAGAGGAATTTTTGTACACTTACTAATTGATATTCTCAAAACATTTCTCTTTTTGTAGTATAAAAGACCTTCAACAAATGTTAACAGAAATGCCGTCTAGACATTATGGCATTGATGGTGATTTACGGAAACGGATTATATCTTATCTAATTGACAGGAGACAAAGTGTTGTAAAAGAAAATAATTCATCTGTCAGTTTTGACCTCAAGACGGGTGTACCACAGGGTATCTGCCTAGGCCAGACATTGTTCTCTTGCTACATCTCTCGATTGTTTGATGTAATTACCTCTCATTTGCCTATGTATTACTCATTTGCAGATGATACCCAAGTGTTGCTATCTTTTAGCTCTGATGGCAAGGTATCAGAGGGAAATGCTTTAAGAAGCCTCGAAAGCTGCATGGCAGATATTAACGGTTGGGAGATCGCGAATAGAATGTGGATTAACTCGGCAAAGATTGGTTTCCTACGGATTGAATCGCAAAGGCAACTTTGTTTGTAAGCTTATATTGATTCTCTCGAAGAAAGGCAAAGTAATGTTCAGCCACTAAAAACAGCACCTTATCTGGTATGCTATTGATTGTTTGATATCAATGGATGCCCATACCAAGAGGATTTGTTACAGTGCTTGTTACAGTCTGTACAACATAAAAATAATTAGAACGTATTTAGACCACATTAAGTCATGCATTTTAATCCATGATTTTGCCATGTCATATCTTGATAACTGTAACTCGCTTTTGTATGATCTAACTGAATACCACTTGTACAAATTACAGAGAATTATGGATGCTAGATTGAGCTACCACCTATTTTTATCTGGGAAGCCTTACATGATAGAGTTACGCTTGGATTAATAAGCCAACATCACCGTTTATTTCTTCCTGCATTGTGCGGAGGGAGTATATAAGGCATCCTTTTTTATCCGTTGATGAAAAATTAAATGTGGAAAATTTGGTAAAAGATCGTTCGTTTTTCTAAATAAGATCTGCCAACACAATGACTTTTGTTTCACCAGACATTATAGTGAATTTCAACCAATGTCAATAAAGACTTGTTTTTTGTTTTAGTTTTTGAGGGGAGTATGGGGGGGGGGGGGTTGGTTGGTTTGCATATGTTTTTAGATGTCTCAATCTTTTAAACGCATTTTAAATATTTAATGATGTATGCTGTTTTAATTATTTTATAAATTTTTAAATATCTATTTATTAATTCATTTGAGTTACTGAGTACGGAATATCTTTATTACGTTAATTTCTTCCTTAAAATGATAAGGTACTGTATAATTTGTCAATAACAATGATGATAAAATGCATTTTTTGTTTTTTATTTACGTAGTAAACTCACTATCCCCACTGATCTTGCCGGGTGGCACCAGGAAGAATGTTAATAGGTTTGAGACTAAACAATAATTTAGACATTGAATTTTTTACCAATATCTCATAAACAACTTGGACAATCAGTTTTACACTTGCGGACTTATTCTTCAAAAAAAAATTTTATTTACAATTTGATCATCATCACATCATAAAGCTTGAGCACGTTTTCCAGGCGGGTTGGTCACTAAGCAAAATCCAAGTCTTGCACCACAACGGGTGCTTATTCGACTGCACCGTGTTTTGAGCAACGCTTGGCATATGACATACTGAGGGAATATAGCAAAGAAGAAGGAGCCAATGTGTCACCTTACAATTATATTAGAGATTATCTTTAATAGCTCCTTGTCACCAGCAGCACGAGTATCGTCCCACAACTTGTTGGTCATGCCTAAATATCATTTTAGTATTCAACAAACCCTGAGAATCTCTACCATTTTGTCACCGTAAATGCTATCAAATGCCTCTCAAATTTGCACAAATTGCTTCCATTTCACGCCTTTGCTTAAACAACGAAATGCAAAAAAGTAGTCAACAGAACTTTTACCAAACAGTGTTTTCATAACAGCCGATCAGAACTCTCACTGCCAGATTGGTGTTGTTTTGACCAACCAGTGACCGTGAAGATAGATAGTTAAATTTAAAAGGCCCAATGAGAAAATAAATTATTTTTATCTACAAAGCAGCGGTTCTCTTGCTTTGATATGGACGGATTCTAGAGCGGCCTAGTGAAAAGCAGATCTAGGTTTACCAATTTCACGGAAGCGGCATTTTATCACAGTCTGGGTTTTCAAGGAAGTGCTGCCATATGGTTGAGTCACATTGCTTAGTGGTGTTTTTGGATTTCGAACCCGAGTCGGACCTTTTAAGTATAAAATGAATTTGCTATTTCAGGCAGTTTTGTTATTCTGTACCATCAACAAACTTTTCGAAACGCAAAAGGAAACAAGTTGTCATTGAGCGACCACGGCCCATCCGTTTTAATTAGGTTGCGCACTAAGGGATTTTAGCAGTGTCCAATTAAAAAATAATTTGGTTCGTAGTTTTCCTGGAAACGAAGCCAGCATAAAATTTGGCATTGGGATTGAAATGTTTGTTTACCATCGGTAAAATTTGTGATACTCTATTAGCTTGTTAGCAATTGGCAGGATAATGTCATCAACATAACTCAGTTTAAATACATTTAGGAGAATGCCATTTTGAGCAACAGATTTACAAAGGGTAAGTTTGTTCTTTATTGCTGTTTGCTTCACCATACCAAAAGGATCAATGCAAACCCTGAGCTTCGGAAAATTGCTAAAGTTTTCTAACTTGGATAACCTTCAACACGTAACTGAGTGAATGATACTCCATTTAAACTTCAAATAAATTTTCGAGCAGAGCCGCCTTGGTCTAGTGGTTAAGGAATTGAACTCACATGCCAGAGGCTGTGGGCTCGAATCCCACCTAGCCCGATATAAAGACTATCGATTTGAGAAAAGCAACGGGAAACCACCCCTGTAAATGTGCTCTCTCCCCAGTACATTGCTCATTCTGGCTGGCCAACAGGCTACGCTCGAAATCGTGTATACCACCAAAAAAAAGAAGAAAATATTTTTTAAGCAGCGTCTGATACTCCAATATTTAAAGTAGCCATATCGGTTCAAAATTGAATTAGGCGTCAGGCAAGGATGCCTGCTTTCCAAAACCCTATTCAATTCTTTTTTGGAATTTTTAATGGCAGAAGTAAATTCCTTAATTTATTCTCTCCAGCTAAACAGCTTTTTATCTATCGACAATCGCGTCTCTGATGAAAACACGCTAATCTCAGCTATTTCTAGACACATTAGAGCTCGTTACATCAGAAATGGAATTAAAAGGTATGTTTAAACTGGGTAATGGAGATCAACATCACTAAATGTAAAGTCATGTCACCAAGCAAGAAGACGATTTAGATAAATGAAACACTTATTGCAACAGTGGGCAAATTCACCTTAATGGGCAGAGTGGCACCAGCATTCGAGACCGTATTGCGAACGATACCGTCATAAGGGAAAGCTTGTACGTGGAAACTACTATAGTGGAAGTAATTCTGAAGAGGAAGTTTATCTGATTCGGCAATGTGGTGAGCAAACTACGTCTCAGGTCAGATCTCTCCGATCCAAGACCTCGCAGGAGATCAGTGAAAAGATGGAGAGACCATGCCAAGTTGGTAGAGTGACTGAAAGCATGGAAGAAACTTTTAAATTTTGTACTTACAACCAAAAAGTATCTTTTTACCAAATAAAGTATGTGAATTTGATACAAAGTAAAGTTTCGGAAAAAATGACACAAGATAGAGCAATAACTGATGACTATTTGAACTTATTTAAAGAAAAAATTTAATGGTGCTTTGAACCTTCCCGGTATGAATTGGGTTAAGGGGTATGAATTCAACCCCCGTCGAAGGATACGGATGATAAGTACAGTAATATCAAAGCTTCTTTATTAGAACGGAACGTTACAGATTTTGATATGATAGCAATAAACAGTCTCTTCAAGACAAGAAACTGGTATCCACGATCCACAAGTATAATAGCAAAAATCTGCCAAGTTCAAAGAAATTGACTTAAACTGAAGCGTTGCTTGCCTTTAATAAAGGCAGGTTCTGGTCTGTATAAGTAGTTTTAAGCAACCATCAAAGAATTTTTCGGAACGGATGATTGTGTCACTATATGTATCCAAACTTTAGGTACTATAATAGTCTGTTGTCTTCTTCCCTTTTAGGCATATAAACACACATATAAAGGAATATGTGAGAAATGAGGATATTTGGGAAAGTTACCAAGTGCAACTTATCAAGTAGACGTGAAGAGGTACACAAGCGTAGGTGAACGAGTGTATGGTAGAACCGGAAGGTAACTATTCGTGAGTGGCCCAGCGACCCCATTAAAATCAGGATGAAAGCCTTCGAAATGATTGTTTAAGGCTGAGAAGGAAGGAAACTGAAGGAATCCACCTTCTCAATATCATCGAGCAACGGCAAGTTAGTAGAGGAAAACCTTTTTTCCTAAGATATTTGGAAATTATAGTTGCAAATTGCATCACTGCACTCTGCTACCATGATTTTAATCAATTTTTAAGCTAGATGGTATGGTCACCTTCTGTCCATTTCCCTTGGCATTATTTGATCTGGTGTACATATTATTTGAAAACTTGCATTTCGTAAGGCAGACACAACACCAATTCATGTAAATCTCTAGTCTGTATTGACTAATGTAGAATCAAAACAAGTTAGTATAATCAATACGCTATAGCAGGCACAAGCGCGTCATTGATAGCAGCAATGTCTCACAAAAACCATATGTAAAAAATATCTTATTTTGGACACATAGAAAAGCAAATCTTGATGAAGTCTCAAGTGGAAATTTTGCTTCGTCATCAAGGTACTAGATCCAGGCCTCTGAGGTCCATCTCTGTGGAAAGTTGATGTGTAGGACAACATGGATTCCAGTTATACGTCTTGACCACTTCATGAAATGGTTCTTAATCTTCTTAAGTCTTCTTAACATAGCAGAGGAAAAGCAGACTCTCTATAGATTTTAAGGACACAATTGACAACACATCAATGAAATGTCAGTATCTGTTACATTTATTCTCTTACTTCCCTTGAATTTCACGGTATACATAAATATATGCCATTTCCTTCTTCTTTTCCCACTATATACAAAAATGGTACCCGTAAAAGATTGTCTGTGTTATGGCAGATCAAGAAAAGCAAAGACTGAAAAAGTGGAGGAGGGGGGGGGGAGATAAAAACAGTTAACTTAGTCACTAAGTAATTTCACGTTTTCGTCTTTTATAGTTGCAGAGCTTTATTGTTCTTTTGTGGCTTTAAGGAACAATCCTTGAACACGAGTGTTGGAACAAATTTATTTTTGACTGGAACCTTATCCTTAAAACTCATACTGCAACTGCAACTATTTTTCACTTCGGTAATGGCAACGTCGTAAATTTGACCTTTACATTTCTCACCTATTAACAACACAACACATCTGATTTAGAGCAAAAATCATGTAAATGCAAGTCAAATACGTTTGTGCACGAAGTTCGATTTTTATTACCCTCTGGACATGTAAAACCTAGCTAATCATTAGTCGTTAGTCCCAACTGTATCCTAACAATGGATTTTTTGCAGGGTTTATATACTTGTCAACTTCAGGCTGTGGTTTAACTTCATATCACCCCTTCAGTACCATAAATAGACTCTAATCGAGAGATAATAGCTTAATCAACAATCATAGCAGTTTTAATACCGAATGATACCCTCTAGCCCTCCCTTATACAGTCCTGAGAACTTCAAAATAATCCAGTTTGGACAAGACTAAGACCATGTAAATATTTTCTTTCTCCAGTGGAACTTAAAAACACTATGATTAGTCTTCCCCTATTCTGCCCCCCCCCCCCAACTTGCAAGCTATCACGCACAAAAAACCCTCATGTATTTTGAAACTGTATATAATTGTTGAAGTTTGAAGTGCACGATTGAATATAATATAATGTAACATATCATATTCCTTCTAACAGTTGGCATTCAAGCTAAGATGGTAATTCCGGGCATGTTAGGTAAGAATGCCATCTAACTGGACCGTAGAAATCATACTATAAGCCGAAATAAATTTCTACGGAAAGAAACACAAACAATGTGCGGACTCCAATTAAAGTGTCCTCATGGCCAAAATTGGGGAAAAGAAGATTATGTCAAAGAAATATCGAGTTTTTTAAAAAATTGGGTTACAAACGCAAGGCCATTCTCAACCTAGGCAATTGGATAATTTCAGTAAATAAAGTATGTAAAGCAATACGTCTAAATAATCTGCCCCAACCCACCCAATAAACAAGGGTAATTTCACACACACACACAGAAGTCATAAGAAAGCCACTGACCTTTCGTCATACGCATCGTTACATGCATTTGGTCTACTGCATTGCCATGAAAAAGCAACACTCTTCCGAGAGGGCACTCTTTAACCTTCACTCCAAACTGGCAACGAAACTGAGAATTTCTGTCCACATACAACAGGATCTAGAGATCAATTTCTTGATTTTGTTGTTGTCGTTGTCAGATTTAACAAAACCTGACGGTCCGAAAAAACAAAATAATGCATGAAGTTTTCGTAAACTTTAGAAAGTAGATTTTCTATAGTTTAGAATAACAGAGGATATATAATTCATTATGAAGTGACATTAAAAGATATACTCAACACCACGAAAATGAGTTCGTAATACTGGTATAACTTAAGAATGAAAAAGACATAACAAAAAGTTAAGATCTATAGCTATTTGAGCGTGATTGGAAAAACACGTTTTAACTTGAGACATTGACAAACCATGATTTTGTTATGGTAGTTTAGTAAAGGCTAATTCACACACTACGATTTTGTCAGGCCGACTGACAGTTGGTATGACGTACGTCTATTGTTCAGAAGCATGATTTCACGGTTGTTGATCTCAGCACGAATCGGAACGATTTATAAAAAGTCTGTGACATTTGAACAGATTTACTCCCGATTTTTGATGTCGTGGCAGTGCCTCAAAGATTTAACATGGACGTCTTGAGGTCGCGATGCAAAGCATAACTTTCTCTAAAGCAGAAACTGCATTACTGGCAGGAACCTCTTGTAGGGACACTCTGTAAGCATATCAGAGAATAGTGCCGCCAGTTTTCTTTGCAACTTGAGCATAGTCGATGTTTTTGATGACAAACCAACGAAATGACTATGTAGTTTCTCATGCAAGGCTATAATACCATCCAGATGAATGCTGCCCCAAGAATCTACGTGATTGCTTATTTTCCATTCTCAAGTCAGGTCTCCTACTCAACTTCTCCTACTGTTAATGAACAAGATAAAATCCAAAACAGTGTTTTGTGCTCAAAAACTTCGAGCGTGTCGTGGAGGCCAATTACGCCTACGACTAATCTTGGGTTAGTCACGTGACTAGATCGGCCCTAAATCGGCCCGACAAATCGTAGCGTGTAAATCAGCCTTAACAAGGGAATGTTCAAGTAGTCGCAGGTGACCATTCAGAACCACTAATGATAAGTAAAAGATAATTCAATAAGAATGTAAGAGGGCGAAGTAGCAATGTGAAGGCATTGAAAAGTTAGAATCCATGAATAGAAACCAAGAAAAACAAGCCAAAATCAAAAATATCACTGGAAGTCAGAAGAAAGTGCCCTAGAAGTTAAGAAGGACAAGAATTTGGAATGAACATGAATGTTATAATGGCCATGGATATATCAAATGATATGAATTGGTGACCAAAAATTCAAAGATGAAAGTAACAATAGATAGTAGAGAAGTGCAACAAGTAGAGAAGGTAACATGTTTTGTACAGTTGATTATTGAAGATGAGAAAGATGATGTAAATATATATCGAAGAATCTAAGTCGCAAGAAGTGTGCTCGATAAAATGAGAAGTACATTAGCAAACAAAATGTTGTCAATCAAGACCAGGAAAAGAATACTGAACTGTTATGTTTGCGAAACATGGGCCCTGTCGGACATAAAAAATTAAATCTTGCATGATTTTCAAATTTCGACATACAGCAAAATGTCAAGAAAATCATTGAACAATAAAATTACAAACAATAACGTCTGAACGTTAATTAGCAGTTGAATAAGTATAGTTTTGATGATAAAGAACCAAGAAGGTAAGATATTTCGGTCATTGTGTGAGACAAAGTGACCTTGCCAAAACTTTGCTTGAGGGACATGTAAGTAGTAATAGTGGAAGAATTTTGTGAATGGAAAGCACTACGGGTTGGACAAGAAAGAAGTGAAGAAGCTGTCACAGGTTCTATGTATATTCGGAAATTTACCATTTACCAATTTATCATTCTACCCTGTAATACAGGACGGTGCATGAAGAAAAAGAAAAAGTTACTATGAGATCTGAAGAGAAGAAATCAACTTAAGTATTCGGAAGTGAGCTGAAGTCAACTTAAAAATCGGAAGTTCTTAAGGTAGAGTCTGCGCAGGTTATGAAAGGAAGGTCATCTGTCTTGTTGTTTAGAAGGTCATACTGATACAACTTAAGATTTCATGAAAGAGTTTTGATGCTTAACAAATAATTAAGAAAACGGTACATTTTATTACATGTAAAATAATAAAAATAATAATGCATAATATGGTCATTAAGTTAATAATGCACTAATAGCATCTAATTGGGATATGCTAGTTATTGCATTACTGAAATTATCCGAGCATTTATGGTTCAAAAGTAAAAAAATTAGTTGATGAATTACATATAGATCTTTTATGTTTAATTTACAGGTTCAAAATTCTAGCAGATTGTTGACTGTATGGTTATCATAACTTTTGACTTTGTTCTTGCCTCTTTTTGGCCTGCAACACTTGAGGTTTTCCTGAGGAGAACGATGGGTTGTACCCCTGCCAGCCAACTGGATATTGTTGTGCAGCTTGATGCTGCTGCTGAAGATTATGCTGACTCTGAAAAATATTATGTAACAATTGCTGCTGTTGCTGTTGTTGCTCATTAAGGTGTTGCTGTTGTTGTTGTAGCTGATATTGATTTTCTTCCAATTTCTGATTTTGCTGCATCAGATTTTCATGTACATCCTCTTCAGCTGTTTCCTCTTGTGATGGATTGTTAAAGATCAGTTCTTGCTCTTCCTTTTCTCTTGCTGCCTCCAGTTCCTTTTGTTTCCTCAAGGTCTCCACTAGTGCTTCTTTCTCTTGTTTTAATGTCTCTACCTCTTCTTCATGGGCTTGTGGCGTGTCTTCCTCTTGCTCAAAAGGGTTTTCTTCTACATACGCATGGACAGGTTCTTCTTCAGGTTTATGTGAAGTTCCTTCCTCGTCAACATTTACTGAATTCTGGCTTTGACACGTTCCTTGATTACATGGCGGTCGTTTCTGGTGACAAGGTTTATTGCCACATAGGTGGTCTTCTGAATTTACTGGTGTCTGCCGTGCAATAGAAAGCAGACATTAGTCAATGAATTAGTCAACAACAACAACAACAAAAAATAAATTCTTAAAGCCAACGGTCTCACGGGAGAAATACAATGAAGATGCAGTGAAAGAATTGTAGTGCTGTTGTTAGCAGTATGCCTGTAATACCTGATAGTATTATAATCTTTTGGAGACAGGTATCTTAACTAAAGCCACCGACATTCATTGTTGCATGAACTACTAGCGTCATTCCCTAAGACACTATTCATGGCTTAAAACACACTAATACACTTATTCAACAACTATACCACCAATTATACCACCGATTATACCACCAATTATACCACCGATTATACCACCAATTATACCACTCTTGATTCTTCATTAGTCATCTTTTAAATCAGATGAAATTTTGTATCGAATTTAAAAAAATCGGGTAACTAACGAGACCATCCGCACGTGTTGCAACTGATTGCTTTTCTGTAAAACAGAATGCAAAAGAATCTTAGTGAAATTCTGGGGAAAATCTGCATTAGCAATTGTCTGAATTATGTGTTGACGTTTGGGCAATGGCAAGATTCTAACTATGGATGTGTTTATTTACTTAGACTTGGGTTGAAAATGATTTATCAGACCTATATTTAGCAAAGGTACTCAGAGTGGACTTAAATGGAGAGCCCACATAGTTATATATATGTTCTCTTTAGTGATCAAAATGCCCTTTTTTCAAGCAGAGAAATGTTCGGAAAGTCATAGAAATCAAAATGTAATGGTCAAACAAAGAAGAATAAATTATATAGGGTAAGGAATTCGCACACAAGGAACTTATATTCAGACTGCGTTAATGAAAATTAAGCAAATAGTTGAAGGAAAGGAAAATTCTTATCAAGGTTATCAGAAATTATAAGGGCGGAAAATAAACAAGTTATTATATCAATACGTTTTTTGGTGGTACATAATAATAAAACTGCACAAAATGGAGAAAACACTTCAATGCATTTTTCATTTGACACTCCTCAGAGTACAAAATCGTCAGAATTGAAATCCAGAAGGAATCAATGAAACTTATATCCAACTATGTTTTAAACGTAGCCAATCAGAACTTTGACTGCCAGATTGGTGTTGTTTTGACCAACCAGTGTCTGTGGAAGTTAATGGTTAACCATAAAGGCCCAATGAAATGACAAATTCATTTTTGTCTACAAATTAAGACTTTTCTTGCTTTGATGCGGACGTATTAGAGAACGGCTAAATGAAAAGCAGACTTAGTTTTACCAGTTACACGGAGGCGGGCATTTGTGTACATTTTTGCACAGTTTGGGTTTTCAAGCAAGTAATGCCCTACTGCAGAATCACATTCTGAAGATTTGTACTCTGAGGAGTGTCAGACCAAAAAAGCTAATTTTATTATTATTTATTGATCTAAAAGCTGATAGCAATTTTAATATTGCCATTTATAATGAAAGAGGAAATACTTTGTAACATATTGTTTTCAAACATCCTCAGATTAAAGTTATATTATTTAATTTTTCCATCAACGGAAACCCTATTGTAAAACAAATATATTGGCAAAACATTAAAACTCTGATGTCATAGCAAATATTAATTATGCTCAAGAGTTGTCTTATAGCTAGAATAAGGCTTTCAAATCTTTTCTCCATCTTGAGAAAAAGAGTTTTTTGAGGTTCTCCACGATCTATAAGCCTTTCACACTTAATAAATTTTATCGTAGGGGTCATCTTAGAACATTAAGTATACTTTACTTTTACATTTTATTTTGTTTTGTTTTTATCAGTTTCAGTGACTTAACTTTTTAAACCAAGTTTTTATACACCTCAACCACATTACTTCTGCTTAGTACTTCATCATTAATCTAAATTTTGTCAAGCACTAAAAGATACTTCTCCTTCTTTTATAATTGATAAAGAATTTGCGTTGTATATATTCAATGTCGCTTTATTTCTTACTGTTGCACTCAGCACAGGTTAATAGTTAATTGTATATCTTGTAGGTTTTGTTTGATTAAAGGCATTATATATTGCAAATATGTTACGAAACAATGAAACAAAATATCGCTGGAAATGTATAGATCGTATGCAAGGTAATTTTACAGTGTGCAGGGCACAGCAAACTTACGCATCGCAAGGTCGTTTAGACGCGATTGTGCCGCGGAATTTCTGAGGGTCATATATTTCCAACTTCCACTAACGTCAACGATATTGATATGATATATACATACATTCTCTTAATAGTGAAGGGCCGGTCCACCAAGAGGGGCAGGGAATCAAGCTGCTGCCCCTGATTGTATGAAATAAAACTTATGGAGGATAAAGAAGATGATCAAATCTTATACCTCCTCCACATGTTCTCCATTAAGAGGTGGATCTGGTAAATTCTCATCGTCATCCTCTACATCTTCAGGTTCAACTGGAGCAGGTGGTGGGTTCAATGGATTAATCGTACTATTAGAATAGTCAGGAGCCGAGTCTATGTCTGGATGCGGATTCGTAAGAGGCAGCCCCTGAGCTTCCGGTTCCAAAAGCGATTCCTCGACCGTCTCCTCGGGGGCAGGGGCAGATTGCGTTGGCTTCACAACGATAGGCTTGGTTGTAGCTGGTACACTGATTCCTGGATCATTGGCTTCAATTGCACCCCCATCATTTGCTAATTCTATGTCGGTGTGAGCTAATTGCAGCAGTAACCTTTGACTGAATTTTTGACCATTATGTGTGTTGTAAAGATCCCAGTTAGCGTCCCAGAGCATGAATCCACCAAAT
Organism: Carybdea cf. marsupialis auct. non (Linnaeus, 1758); assembly: GCA_010016065.2. Lineage (NCBI taxonomy): Eukaryota > Metazoa > Cnidaria > Cubozoa > Carybdeida > Carybdeidae > Carybdea > Carybdea cf. marsupialis auct. non (Linnaeus, 1758). Next base: position 11,399 of record JAAAKL020001602.1, on the reverse strand, counting down.
AGAGGTTCTTCATGTAGATCCTAAAACATAAATGTATCTCATATACATCGAAACTATAAATATATAAATAATTTTTTCTCTACTAAAATCTTAACATGACAGTAACAAGCTGACTTTACGTCAATAACCATGTAATGATGGCCTGTTGTTATAGTCTCTTAAATGTGAATAAATAAAATAACAGTTAGTTCTACGCAACAAAGAAAATTTGTGCAAACGGAGCATTACTAGCATATATCAATCCTCTTGGTAATGCTCTCAGACAAGATATAGCAAACTACCCTACAATTGTATTTCCATCCTCGGGCATCTTGCGGTAACGCAACAGCTACGAGAGATCGGTACTAGGTTTTTTGGAGCTAAGATGTTTACTTGTGATAGAAATATAGAAATTTTGTGACGAACGTATTTTGCTCAAAGATTTCATCAGGCACTGGTCACTGTAGCGCCTCGTATTAAAAATAAAGTTTTTGAAATGTAAGTATAATTTTGAATAGATGTCAGAGAAATACAGAGGATGTTAATAACCTATTCAAACTTATTATTTCAAATCCTATCTTCTTACAAGTATAAATATGTAGCATAGGAAAACCTTTTTACATGACATGTTTGGAGGAGTAAATCGAAAAAGAATGTGCTCAAATCACCTCGATTAGATTTTATGAATGAATTATACAGATCTTTTTTTCTTAATCCTTCACTCTATACAAAGCAGGGTTGCCACGTCAAGGTATTGTGTTACTTTGAAAGAAGTAGAAACAGAGAGTAAGCAGAAAAATAGATGTAATTAAAAACAAAATAAAAATATTAGATATTTCCAAGAAGATGGCGATTGACATTTTATTTAAAAGTGTCAAGATCATAAGTAAGAGAAAAGCAATCTGAAGACAGAGAGTTCCAGATCTTGGAAGTCCTAGGGAAGAAATTATTAGCATAGAAACCTCTGGTTGTTTTAGGAATACAAACAGAAAGTTCATTCAAAGAGTCAGCATACCGAGTGGACCTTGACCTGATGAGGGAAAGAGAAAAGGACACTTAACAAAGTAGTAGCTGTAGGAAAGACTTAAAGATGCAACATCTCTTTCTCTCTCTCTCTCTCTCTCTCTCTCTCTCTCTCTCTCTCTCTCTCTCTTAACATCTCATAGACACATCTTATAACACTAGGCTTCATACTCACTCGATGCAATTGATCCAATTCATTAACGTAACGAAAGTATATTCCTGATGTCGCAGCTCTAGGTGACGCAGGCACTCCTATGAACAGGATAGGCACCTTTGGAAATCGATTCTGAAGTGTTCGGATATGACTCAACCAACTCTCCAGCGTTTGACCAAAATGTTTAAAGTCTTTAATACCACATTCTCTATTGAAGAATCGGACGTAAATCTGTGAAAAGAAAAATGGCTTGAAAGAACATACCTCGAAAATTCAGATGTAATTACCACATCAGCGTTCATGAAATATTGATATCAAGGTGTAAAAATGATAGAAAGTATGCATGAAGTTCCCTATGTATGAACCTTCTGAGGACTTTACTGATAAAGATGCTTGCACTCATAGGCGTAGATTCTAGGGGGACGGGGTGACTCGTCTCCCTCACTTCTCAGGGTGGGAGAACAACAGCTTTTTTATAAGCCCCACTTTTGGGCCCAAAAATTTCAAATTCTTCCCGTTTAATTCCTCTGACCCCCCCCCCCCCCCCTCCACACACACACACACACACACACATTCTAACAGCGATCTGTGTCCATGCTTGAAACACCAAGGAATATGGACAACTTGTGGCCTTCCTTAGACTTTCTCAGGTCCACTTAAAATAGGCTAATCTAAGGCCCCGCACAAACGTATCCTTAGGTCTCTGAATACGATGGGTTTTTTCTCTGTTGCATGAAAATATTTGCGCCAACACGTGTTGTTTAAAAATCTTATTTGCCTTTCCACGCGTATACGCTCCGAGAGAAATCGAATAAGCTGACATTGTACATAGAGCATGCGAGAAATCCCTTATTTGGAATGAAACCGCCATTAAAAAAGTTGTGCGTAAAAATTGTCTTACTTCTTCCTTGACTACCAAATCGAAATCATAATCGTACACTTTAGAGTCATAGCACAAAATGTCTACCCTCAGTTACAGCTCAACTACAATGAAGTGTAAGGAATGAGCACCTCGTTCGTTTGGACAGAAGATTAAAGTTCAGCTAATATCAAAGGTAACTTTGGCATACAAAGTCTCACAGATGGAGTGCGGAAAGAACTTGATCCTACCTTTCCGTGACTACCCATAAAAATATCCGGTTTTGTTGCCCAGCCGAATACGATCAGCTGGAGTTTTTAAAGATTTACAGTCTGAAGAGTGTTTTCGAAAATCTCCATTTTCAGTGACCTGATGCGCTTTATACGTGTAGGCGGAAGGCCTATACGGAATAAAAACATCCGTTGTCAAGAATCCCCGGATACGCATGGATGGGACCTTAACTAACACTGGCTTCTAACAGGACAGACCTGCCATCGAACCTGGAACTGTAGCCTAGTGCATTCCAGGAATGGAATTCTATTGTTATGATCAGTGTATTTCATATAATGTAGCTGAAGCAAAGCGAGTGCGTAAAGAAAAAGTGGTAATCAATGTGCTGATATACACCCAGTACTTTGCGTTGTCCAGTTCTTTGTTTTCTACTACTTAGATTCGTTTCAGCTACAGTAAATTAGATACGTTGTTATTAAAGATAGAATTCGATCGTTGGAATGTACAAGGTTACCGTCCGACTTTCGATTTTAGATTTGTTGATGCCAGTTTAATTTAGCCTGTTTTCTAGTAATACTGAGAACCCCAAAAAGACTTCTGCAGAATTCTGAAAGGCGTTCTAAAAAATGTTAAGCGTGGTATATTCATCTCCCATAATATCTTTCGTCATTTTCATGATTGACTTTAGTGATACTTTCGCTCTTCGCCGTATGACATAAAACGTATGGCAGAATTTATAGTTTTTAAGCAGTTGACTTTGTTTTACTCTTTGGCACACCAACTATACTTAATATACAGCATTGTTGAATAGCCGTCTGAAGAAAATTTAGCTTAAATATCAAATTTATATGCATACACTATGCAATTACTAATATTTGGCCGGGGGAAAAACGCTTTTTATGTGAATGTGGGCTTAAATTTCGGAGACATATACAGTGCACTATATTTGGAGGGCATTTGGTGTTCCCAAGTGCTCAAACTCAAAACCTGACGGATGGCGTGGTTACCACTAATGACCCCCATGCGCATTAAACCTCTTCTGCATTCCTAAAAGAAAATCCGAGTAGAACAACAGGCAACAGAAAATAATTTTTGGCTTCAAAAATTAGAACAATGATGGCATGATTACATATAATCAATAATAAAGTCATGTTGAGAATATCTACTTGGGAGAAACCTTGTATCACTTTTGTTTTTGTTATTAACTGAAAAAAACCTTGATGGCATTGTTGTTATAGTCGTCTCTATCACCCCGATAATCATCATAATCATGAGCTTCCCAAACGTCATCATCATCATCGAATACATCTTTGGGAACCTTGTAACCGGATATCATTTTCATATTAACCAAATCGTCTCCCGAGCCTTTTAATTTAGTGCTAAGTCCCCTCATGTTAAAACACGCTTTATGACATGTTTTCATTACGCGCTACACCAAGCTTGGAAGCATCAGTTGAATATGAGTATACGACAGTCTTACACACTAAGTTTACCTTCTTGTTTCGGACCAAGGTTTTCTTCACTGCACTACTCAGACTCCCTTCTCACTTTGCCCTTAAAAGATCTTTTAACAATCACATGTAGGACCTGTGCGTATGAAGTGAGGCCAGGATTTACACTGGCCAATCCTTTTTACCACCTAGCCAGAAAGCGCTTGTCTTCTAATGTTTGTTACGCACGGTGAACATCGGTAATGACCAGTCATGAGTTGCAGGTGGTGGAATGTTTCTAATGATGGATTCAAGTCGTTAAAAATCTACTTATGATAATTACACAACGTATTAGGTTGGAATCAGAATGTTACTTGTTTATCCCAAGTTTATCTTTCAAAGAATATGCGTGGTCCTTCCCCACGAAACAACGATGTTGGCGTAGCACGAGAGATGTCGTCAGCAAACTGGTTATGTAAACAGTAGAATAACATTAAGCGTCCTTTTCACCTGCGTGTGCAACCGATTTGTAATCAAGAATAGAGTCCGATAGAGTCTGATCAGTAATTGCAGTGTCCTTCACTTGATAGTTCCTTTTAATTGTTACCTGTATCAAATACCTTTCTTATATTTTGTCCCAGCTAAGCAGGAGTCTTTACTAAGCGGTATGAATCTTGTTACGCAATGAAGGCCAATAGCAACGACAAAAAACCAAATTAGCTATTGTTCCGAGTGACAATATTCTTAAGCATGATGCGGATCATAATCTCTTAGAACTTGTGTTATTCCTTTCGGAAGCCTCCATCGCCTTACATAATCGTGATAAATCTTTTCCTGCAACATGTGTATTATTTCGTTATCCAAATGAACTTTTCTTGTACATCTCCTCCCGTTTTCTCTATCAGCCTACAACCACTTTTGTGATCTAACCTGAACTTCCAAGTAGTATGTGCAATGATTTCCCACTTTGTTCATACTACTTCACAGTGTTTTACTTAAAGTCCCGTCAACAGGATGTAGGAGTAATATTCCCCTCCCTTTTCCATGTTCATATCAGAATATTATTGGCAAATATGAAGAATTAGAAGTCTTTTTAAGGCACAAAATATGATACCATACGTTTTTTTACACAATCTGCCACATCCAGGAATGGTTAGTAAAGATTACAATACAGAAAACAGGACAGAAGATGATTCTTGAAATGATTTTAATGCCCTGATTGACCAGAAAATATCCCACTTAATAAATTGGTTTTGAAGGAAAGATGTTTTATCGCTGCAACTAAAGCTTCTTGAAGAAGTCAAAACTTTTCACTTGTTTATAACGATTGGTTCTGACGAAAAATCATTCGTCTTTTCAAGAGTTTAATAGGTTTCTATATCAACAACAATCTGTTCAAAACTACATGTTCACCTTTCGATCACTGACTTTATCTATGCAGAAATGTAATCAGTACCAATGAAAACAGATTACAGCAGTATTGAGGACGTGCCTGAATTGGGGTCTTCTCATGTAATTACCAACGTCCTTACAACAGAAATTGTATTCCCCGATGGCACATGGATATCTATCCTTTTGTACTTAAAAGCTTTCTCCGTCTGACACTCTTCAGAGTACAATTCGTCAGAAAATAAACGAAAAAGGAATCAACTAAAATATTTACCCAACTGTGTTTTACAATGTAGCCAATCAGAATTCCAGATTAGTGTTGTTTTGACCAATCAGTGTCTGTGAAGGCTTTCCATCAGACGGGGTGCATCTGCATGGTGCACATATGAGGTAAACTGTAGGGGCGGCGCGGCTTTACTTACTCTTTTCTTGATGTTAGGACTGACTTGTGGCAGGGCTCACACCAAACTGACTATGTCAATGACGACACTTTGATTTGTAGACTTCAGTAAGGTGAGCACTTACTTATTTCAACATGAAGAAAATAAGTGAATTGTGCACATCTCTGAAGGATCAACGCAATGTCGGAAATGTTAAAGCTCGCAGAATGAATTTCCTTAAAGTTTAATGAAATCTCACAACTGAATTAGAAACTTGGAAGTCACGCTCTCTTATACAAAGTGGCAATATAGGGATAAAGATGCTATAAGTACAATATTGGATCAAAATAATCTTAACAATTTGCCAACGCGTACTGAATGCTGCAATTGTACGTTAAGAAGAGTAATTAATCGATCGTAAACAAGTTAATTGAATACCTATCCCATCTTGATAATATATGAGAGCTGAGAACGTACAAAACTCGTAAACAAGATAAAATAAGTTCAATTATGCATGAGGTGCATTACTACGCAATAAAATAAAGGCTAAATGTAACCCGACTAGAAAGCGCGAGATAATGCAGGAGTAATAGAAGAAGCTAGAGAAGGGGGTGTTTTAAGAGAAAAGTGACAGAATCATATTGATAAATTTTCGTAATTTTATAATACTCTTGATTTGATCAGAAATTTATTATTTACTTAACGCATTACACTCTTCATATTAATACCTTTTTTGTGAAAAATCACTAAAAATTTTTGTAGAAAAAACTGTTAATCTTGGTGCTTGAAAGTAAGTCTTATTGGGTCAGATGTTTTTAACTTTACCGTACCAAAATGGAAAATACTTAAATCAGCTTGTCTGTAAGGCCAATTTCATCTTCTTAATATGAAAGAGGGCTATAATTGCCCTTATTAAAAGCTTTAATTCTTACATGCTACCGTATTAGAGTATTGGATCAAAAATATAGTAGCTCTTGTTGACTTGGGTAATAATTACAAAGTAGACTTACATGATCCAAAAGATGTAGGGATGTTTCCAGGAAAGGTTGTTGGCCTTGAGGGTTGAATGTACAATATGGCGCAGCAGTAAGCAGATAGTCCATTTTTGCGTCTGCTGTCATGAGTTCCTTTAGTTGGGATATAACCTCCGTGAATGCTGCATTACCATCACGATTCATCAGAAAATTGACACCATCGCACATCACGCTTTTTTATGGAAATAAAAAGAATGATGAAACATTAAAATCTAATTAAAATCCCTGCCTTGATACACGATCGAGACGTATAATGATTTAGAGTTACAATATTCAACAAGTGATAATGTCACCACCGGGATTCGAACCCGGTACCACACATTAGCGGCATGCTGCTCTACCAACTGAGCTGTGGTGACCCAGTGATAACATAGTTCACTTTTCTCTAGTTGCCAAAGTAGCTCCTGATGCACGACCGGCGGACATCGCATCCTGCTCTACGCAATTTTGTAGACCAGTCTCTCTGTGGAATGTGGCTTGACCATGGAAGGACTGCCATCCGGCCAATCATGCCGTCCACAGCCCATTGAAGTAGAAAGTGTTATAGAGAAGAGAGGATTAGAAAATATCAACTTGATATTTTCAAATCCTCTCTTCTCTACAACATCATTCTGAATTGTTAACCACTGTAATTCCACTATATGTAGTACTGACGTTTCATCTAGTCAACATGGTTTGAAGACTGTTCTCTATGACTAAAAGAAGACAAATTATCTGTATCTGAAGGTCACTTTACCTTCTCACTCTCCAAAAAATGTATTGAAGGGTAATAGCCATAGAAACCCAGATTGATGTATTTTCAAGTTTTAGCTCTAGTTCTATGACTGTTCATAGCTATTTTTACCTAATGGAATCTGGCTAAAATGGAATTGTTGTTAATAACTTTTAGGATATCGATAAATTGTATCAAATAGAAGTTCTTCTGTTGCACTGCCATAAATAACCCAATTGATTTTTTTCTATTAACAGTATCCCGTCTAGGGGGTGGGGGGTACAGGGAAAAGGCACTCCTTAGGCCTGAGCCAACGTTTTTCAAGTACCAAATAGGTTCTAAATAGATCATTTTTGTTCTTAGTAACTAGCCACTTTGAGTTTATAAGCGTTTTAAGTTTGCTTAAAATGAACTGGGAAGGTGAAAGTGCAATATAAGAATATGGAATTGTTTTGGCTGTAATTCATTGCATCAGAAGTCATAAAAATGTTATTTAGTGGGATGATCCTTACTTATGAATGCATCTAATTATTCTAAAGCTGCATTATGGTTGTTGCCAACATTTATGTGATTCAAAAAGTATTGGACAGGAAATAATAGTCTTTTATAGAGAGCACTGCAACATATAACAAAAATACTTACTCCCCGAAAGGTCTTGGAAAACGTTGATCTTTTCCACCAAGGAACCTATACCAAAGTGTATTGATAAGGGGTCTAGAATTTATTTTAGTAGCAATTCTTCTTCTGGAGTCAAGAACAGACACCAAGATCTTTTTTCCAACCTGTTTGCACATCTTTATTGCTTCCGCTATTTCTTGACAAGGACGTATCGGATTGCTTTGGATTGAGGTAAAATGACATGTATCACCAAAATCCATCTCTGAAAAATAAAGTAAAAGGTAAATATAGGCTAATAATGCTGGAATGTGAGAATATGGGGCGCAGCTTCTTAAAAAGGTTTGTCCTTTTGTTTGAAATGACTTTTACTTATGCTACCATTTTGATTTGGACATTATCACACACATTTTCTGCTATGATATTTTGTAATCAAGATCAAACTACTGTTTTAAGTTTGTTTTCCTGAATCTTGAAGTTTGGACTAAATCAAATCTTTGATTCCTTTCTGCCTTACGTCTTTGTTTTTGGACATCACTGTACCTGCCTTTGGTTATCTTTGCAGTTACAACATTTGCCATATAAGCACAACTTGCGTACAATAATTCGTATATTAATTTGTATAGTTCATCAACAATGAAAACAAGAATCAAGCTAAGATACGCATTGGTACATTTATTTACAGGGTAATCTAAACCTTGATAAAAACGGACTTTATCATATAACGACGAACTGCCTCAATAACATTTGATTTTGCAATTTTGCTTTTCCATTGCAGCTCAGCCATAAAAGTTATTAAAGGTTGTAACAAAACTGTTGAAAGAGTAGTGATCATTGCTTGTAAAGAGTACAAGATTTTGAAGCATCCTCGTTTGCCTTTGCTTTTCTACACGTTCAAATGTACACTCAAATTAAACTAATTGATATATAAGAGAATAAAAGGAAGGATGTTGAGAAGAATGAGTTTGATAAAGATGAAAAATGATGCTGTACATTTGTATTGAAGGTCGCATTTAATAAGAAATCATGATTTAAAAACTAAATTCTAGGGTTTAGAAGTGCAAGAGGAGAAACTTTTGCTATCGCGTTTCTTTTCGTGTAATTGTTTGTACTAGATATTAATGCGCATGCTCTATAAGGAGAGGCAGTTGAAGATGCACATGTTGAAGTCGAGTTCGTCTATCGTTTTTCAATCTCGTCTCAACTGACCCTTAAACTACTTGGTATCAAACTCAAATAACATAACATTTTAGCTATGGAAACTCCAGGTGTAAATCTAATACGGCTTATAAATATGAATACCCAGGCTAAAATCTTGATTGACATGATCATGATAAATAAAAACTCAGAAATGTTTAAAACGTTTTGAAATTGTTATCGAGCTTATTATCGAACATAACATTTCTTTTATGAGACCAGAAAATTTGGCAGTTTGTTGATGGTGTTGGTTATAGAATCTGGTAGAGTGCTGGATTTTCTAATTTGAGGAACAAGAGAACACTCTTCAGTTTGCCAATGAACATATTAATACTTACAGAAAAATGTTGAAACGATGCTAGATAAATACTTGTAGAAAGTATAAGAGTAGTGATATTACAATGGTAAGATAATTTATAAAGATTAGACAATGGATAAGGGCACCATAATTAATGGATTAGAAAACACTTATTAAATGAGAGAATGACCAATTGATCCCCTCACAGTACCAATATATTGTAAATTATGGGCATACTTTTTATCATATTTTATCTCTACTCTTCGATAACAAACATGAAGGTGAATAGGCCTAACTCAAGGCCTAACTCAACCAATATTTGATTTGCATAATTTACATAATTTGAATAATTTGAATAATTATTTAATGATAAGGGAGGTAAAAATTTCTTCATATAATAATATGTTGAGCTATGACTTGTCAATTCTATGCCATTTCTCATTTCTATTTTCCTTCATAAATTAGGACGAAAAATAATGATTTAACTTTTATTTAAACTTAAATTTAGGGCCTACACTTTTACTTTGAAGTTAAACTACTAAAACATACTGATAATTGGAAACTTTCACTGGAGTAATAAAGCATGAAGCAGATAAAAGATAAAATCTCTACTGTTTTCAGATGACAGAAATTGAGGTATCATAAACACGGGAAGTTACAAATGATCGTCATTCATTGATATTCACAGTAAGGAGTAATGGCAATTGAAGTTGTTAACGAAGTTTACCTATCGTTTGTCCATCTGAGTCTTGGTAGACGTATCCAATATTAATTATGTCAAAGCCAGATTCATCTTGGCATAGATCTAAGAGAGAAGCTTTTCTAGAACGAAAGTATTTTCCAAATGCCTCATTGCGACCCCAATATGTAACCATTAGTTCTTCATCACCTGTAGGAGTAAAAATGCAGTTAGTTATTCTATTGATGCAGGAATTTGTCCATAAATGTTTAGTTATCACTGAACTAGGGACAATTTAGTTGTCTGAAAATATTTTAGACAGTCTCAATGATGCCTAAATGGGATCATGCAAAAAAGATTTTGGTTTTATTCACAGCTTTATTTATAGCTTTACTCGCAATACTGTAAAATCAAGGGTGCTTATTTTGCAATGCCTTTACCATTTTTTGCTTAAAAGATTCCTAAGGGCACGGCTCGCGGTTTCTTTTGTCTGTTACCGTTTTCTTACTAATGGAAATGCTCCTCAAGGAAACATACACGACGAGGTTTCATCTTTAAATGCTAACGCTAGAAGGCCAGAGCGCTAGAACGTTAGAAGGCTAGAAGGCTAGAACGCTAGAAGGCTAGAAGACTAGAAGACTAGAACGCTAGAAGGTTAGAAGGCTAGAACGTTAGAAAGCTAGAAGGCTAGAAGGCTGGAACGCTAAAACGCTAGAACTCTAAAACGCTTCAGCACTATACTTTAAGCGTATTAGAGGAGCAACCGATCGCTTATATGGTGAAGCTGTGGAGATGATGTTGCCTTGTTCATGTATCCTGAAATTTATGCTTAAGGAAGCTTAAGAGACCCTAAAAGCATATTTCGAATAAAAATGAGTAGCCAAATTACCAGTTTTGCCACCATTTTGATCTCTGCGCCCTTCTCCTGGCATTTAGACCTCGCTATTGCCCCGAATACTTAATCGGATAAGATTATATACAAATGCACCTGCTGGGGAGACATGTTCTTGTGATTTGTAACTCCGTGCTACCAATATGCGACAGAAACAACTCTTTTCCTGAGGAATTAAGATTCTCCACTTTCCCTTCTTTAACATAGTAACTATCAACACGCATAGGTAACCATTAATGCCCATCGAAAAACAGTGCGTGCAATTCAGACGTGACCGACCTTTTCAACCTTCTGTCGTTGTGAAGTCGTGAAGTCGTGAAGTCGTTATGAAGTCATGAAGTGGTTATGAATTCGTAGAGAACTTTTGCATCTTTTCGGGAATTTTTCTCTGGATAGCTAGCATTTTCTAAACATTTCAATATCTGTCAACGTTGGCTTTGTAATGGTTATGGGAGCATGTGACCAAGAAAACACCACTAACTTAATGTTGGTTATGTCTAAGGTACATCTTTTGTTCTTTTGGAGTA
>JAAAKL020001601.1:0-29951 GCA_010016065.2 Carybdea cf. marsupialis auct. non (Linnaeus, 1758) | reverse complement strand
AAAATCTAAGCAGCAGTCCTCACAATTTGTCAATTAGTGACCCAATTTTTATTTCTTTGAAGGCTATACAACTATTCTATTGTACATATTTGAAAAATAATAAACTTATTTTGAAAAAACATTATCGTTTTAAAAGTGAAGTATGTAAGTTAAGGCATTATCATACAAATTAAAATAGTAAAATAAAATGCATGACATGTTTCTGACTTAATTGTCTAAGCTGGTTCCAAAATTCAGGTGAGTTTTCACAAACTAATAGAAATTGTCTTGAAACCCCATCTGAGATCACTACCTTCACATTGTGAGCTGCTGAGTATTAGTGTTGTGTATGCTAGCCTCAACCTACCTTCCTACGTAGGAGAGGTTTAGTAGTTAACTATTTATAACATTAGGTGTGGCAGTGCAGTTTAGCAGAAGAGTTTAGTATCGACACTGCGATTTTCTATTTTCTAAGCCACCTAATCCTTACCGCACAGCAAACCCCTTCCCTAGATACAAAGCAGAAATTCTTATGCCCAAAATATCAGGTCAGATTTGTTTTTAGCATCAACTTTTACATCTGGCTGTCAGCAGCAGTACTTGAACATCATTTTATTCCATTTTAGTCCCTACAGTTTCATTAAAAACCTACAATTCTACTATTTATACTTTTTAAGATTGCCACAGAGTTAAAGCTGTTACATTGTTCATCTGAGACGGAATAAGTCCACAGTTTGATAGTTGCAAATTTCAGAGACTTTGGTTATCAAACTTCTGAGCTCCCCTTCAATCGCCTCCAGCTCTAGCCTCCCGCTGCATGCTACAAAGATCGTCCTGTGTTGAAGATATACAGATACAAAAGAAACCCCTTCAGTATCCACACGAATGCATACCACGGCAATGATGACGTAGAAGAAAGTACAATCATCCTCCGAACGTTGCACGGGCAAGAACGTTGCAAGAACTTAACCATTGGTTCATATATCCAACAGTTGGCAATACGGGAGCGTATTTTTTAAAATTTACCCACAATAGGTACCGAATCCTTATTTCTGGCCATGTGATGGGCCTGAACGGTATCCTCTCCCCATGCGCTAAACATTTCCGTGCTCTAACGTAGAACCGCAGTGATGTGGCTTTATCAATCATGCAGCGGTTCATACAAATTGGCAGACTTAGTTTTGTGATCTGTTTGTTGAGTTTGTCAACAACACCCTAGCCACGATTTCTTCACAAGAAGGGCAAAATTGGGCACGATTACACTGGCACGCAGTTTAAAGTCAAGTCAAGTTCATCTTATTACCCAGAAAAAAACACAACATACCTCTAATATAATAATACCTCTTCCTCGAACAGATGAAGGCAGGAACTCCGATACGATCGTTACCCTAGAGGGAACAACAGGTGATACAGATGAGTAAGTCTGAAATTTTATAAAATGTAGTCGATGGAATATCTTCAAAGAAAGGACGATTGGTACCTATTGTTACTGGAGGTGGGATCAAAAATTAGGCGTACGGGTGAGGGATTGTACTAAAAAACGAAGCTATCGAACCTGAAAATCACAGAAAGAAGTACAATGCCTTAACGTAAAACCGCTTAAAAAAGGAAAAGGCAGTAGAATCCAACAATATAAAGCTGTCAGGTTCGCACCTGTGAGACGACGTTTACCTCGCCCCACGCTTCCAAAAATAAGATGTCAGGGCCATACGGTCTGCAGAACGGGAAGTCAAAAGCTGCCATGCCCTGGCTATTAAGGTAGAACAGTATAACCTTCAAGGAGAACATTGTTTTTTTGCTTCTTTTCATTTGATACATGCTTTATTGAAATGCTCTTTTCCAGTATTGTTTTATGAGATATAAAATTCTTCCAATAGTTACCCACACGTACAAAATAATACAAACTACTTGACAACGCGCCAATGAAAACCTGAATGCTCTGTTAATCAACCTAATAAATACAGTCCGCGGGGGCATTTCGAACGATCTTATCGAAATCGTTTTGCGAGCATCAAGAAAAAGTTTACAAGATTTGAAGGACATGCTGTTAGCTGTACCATTTTAGACTCTGCCTCTACGACGAAGCTGATAAAACAAATGACCATCAAGTAGTTAAATCCTTATATAACAAACTGTGTGACTTCCTTGATCAAGTAGATAACTCCATTGGTTCGAATGCATGCATCAGCGCATAACAAAGATGGTTGCAGTTCCGATTTGCTTGAAAACCTAGCTGAGAAATAGTGAGTTACGTGGCCAAAAGGGTTTCACGTAATGCCCCACGCATTCGCAGTGCACGCTCTGCAAACTGACCAAGGTGAACTCTGCTGGTAATGTACTCTATATTTCTAGTCGCCACCTTAGTTCCGAATACTTGGTGGCATCGACTTGTAGCTCTGCGCAAGTTTGGAGCTCCGATTCCTTTTTGAGCTAACAGATTGAGCTTTCAGGAGCAAAATTGTGATCAATTCCGTACTGATTTAAATATGTAAAATGGGCGAAAAGATTTGTCAAAAGTGTCAATCAGTAAGAGGCAAATCTACTAAGAGTGGAGGATAATTGCGAATAAATGGTATTGATCGAGTTCTTCTATTATTGATACCGAAGGCAAAACGTCTTTGGAACTATGCATTATTTTAGCATATTTCCTGTGCATATGCGTATATTACCTGTGATTGTGTAAAGAAAAGATCTTCAGGAAAGTGGCATCAACATAAAAATGACATGCAACTAATCCAATCAAAAGATGCCATAAAGGTTCAACTAGCACAAAAGAGAAAGCTCCAACTTATTACAAGGAAATGACATAGTTGAAGTAAGAACGTAAGATTAGTTACAGTAACAAAATTGTGTAAGATATCATTTTCGTCTGAGTTACAATCATGAAGATTTCATGGACAGCGAGTTTTAATGGCAATACGTAAAAGGTGGCCATTGGTATACACAGTGCTGTAAATGATGCTCCATCATCAGAAACAATAAACCCAATTTTAACGTGCTACGTACTGTGTAATAATCGCACGGCATAAGACGCACCATCAGTTCAATTTGTTGAGTCACAAACAGACAGTCATAAAGGTCGTTTCAAGGCGCATGCTCAGTGCGAAATCGGTACTGAAGTTAAACTTTAGAAAAATTTAAGGTATTTATTATATTGCAGGCATTAAATTTTCCCGAGGTATTAAGTTGCTGCGTTATACACTAAAAAGATGGAATTCTTAAAAATCTCGAATTTGATCGCATAATCATCAGGAGGGCGAGTTTAGAGCAACTTCTGAAACAGAATTGAGAGTGCGAATAAAGAACTTTGCATTGTAACAAACCCCTCTTCATTGGATATCAACCCTGGAAGAAAAAAATTCACTCTAAATTTGCAAATTGCTGCGTAGACTGACAGAAAAACATCTGTCTTACTCCTCCATAGCCAACTGATGAAGTTAATTTGACTGCAGTTGCAAGCAATAGGGTTCCCTCACGGTGGTCAAGTCTTCGTTACTATCAAAATACTACTATCTGCAGAAGCACGTAACGTCTTATATGCAGAAATATGAGCCCTCTTACGTCAAAGCGATGGCAGAAAGCAATTATCATTCCAGAGGCTTACTTCGACAGAATAAAACGATGTTGGCAAGTGAAGGCACGTTTACTACACTTAAAACCCTCAAAGCGGATATTTCATATTAGAGTCGTAGTACAGAACGGAATTTTATAGCTGTCTTTTTGGATAAATGATTACTGGAATGCACCTGCCATAAAACTGCGCCTACCGCCTCTACTATCATCTCTTTGAGAGAAGAGACTTGCAAAACAGGTAGATGATCTGTATACCGCCAGTAGTTTCTGGAGTCAGCAACAGAATAAAAGTACTTTGTTATCATACTGAATATGAGTATAAGATGAACAAATGATGCACAAATGTAACTGAAGTTAATAATTTCCGTCTCATTCTAAAATATTGTTGGCGAGAGGGTGATCATCAACTGAAGGACCAAGTTTCGGGCTAAAGAAGTGAATGTTCAAATCATGGTTTTTGTGAAATTAAGTTGGAGGCGCCCGTTGCTTTTTGACACTTGGATAAGCTTTTTGCAGTGAGGTGTCCAGAAAAACTATTATACGTTTATAAACTAACACCAATAAGCACAAAGGGGCTGAGGTATAGGCAAAATCTGTGTATATTCTACGCGTTTCCTAACCCTTAGTCTCTCACGACCTAAAATGTTAGTTGATCGGGCACGCATAGAGAAGTTTGCAGGAAATGATACATTGAAGGGGCGTAGAACCGCATCTTTGGAAGCTGTTAGTACAGCTACCGCCTGAAGTGAAATTTCTGTAAATTTCCAGAGGCTAGACTAACTCGTAGATATGATGACATCAAAATCAGGCAGTACCAGAGGTAGTAATGCAACTTAATAGGTATTATTATCAAGTTCTAGTCACTTATTTGAAAAGAAAAATTATAAAATCATATTGCAAATCTGCGTTTAAAAAGTGACATGTTTCACCAACACATCTCGCACCTATCGAGGCAATGCCTCATTAACATATCAATGAGGAAAAACCATCTGTAGTTAAGCCACCAAGGTCTACACACATGGAATAATCACAGGAACTTGCACAGTGATCAGCGATAAAAGTCATCTACAGGCAGTAAAATTTAAAGGACAAAAAAAAATTATAAAGTACACTACGGCTGCGCCAAATTTCTAATTAGTGGATTGAAAATGTGCATCACGTACTATTTAATTGTCACAATACGACGGGAAGACGTCGAGATTTCTCACTAAAAACGTTTATGATAGTCTCAGAAAGTAGTGCAGTGACTTCCTCTATCGCTTAGGCTAGTATCACCAATTTACATTTTCTTTCGAGCGTCATACGCTAAATGTGTGGTCTCAAAATACGAACTGCCCACTGAGAACGTATCTTTACATGTCGCTGTTGACACTCCAATTGTTTGGGATGCACCAGAGAGAGGGGCAAATTAGAAAAGCTACTGTATGGCCAGGAATCCAGAATCTCTTTTCACTCCATGCCCTTGTTATCGTATGGGGGTTTGATTCGATCAGCAGCGACTGATGTTGATTTATTACGGCACCAGCTTTTTCCCCTACGTCACACAGTAGATTCGGTTACGAAGAATAACTTTTCTGATCATGGAAGCAAGCAGTCCATAGCTCACACGAAGACTGCATTGAATTCTGGGCAGCGCTTTAAAAATTTCGACCTCACTTTGTCGATTATTTCGAAATAAAAGAAATCAATCGGATGGAAGACATTGATTAGTAACAATACGTGCTCTTGCCATGGCCTTTTATGAGAAAGTGAGCACTTTCATATCTGAGGCCACGGGAGCCCAAATCTACTGCTACACTAGGAATGTTTATCATGACGATGCAAGGTAAAAGCTTATGAGTGAGAGGAAAAAATAGGTGGGGTATCCCTTAAAGTTTGGAAGGGCATTGTCCGGAAATGCCCTCCCTGGGTCTGCCTAGAAGGCAGAAGCCATTGGCAAGTGAGCGGAAAAGAAATATCTCGCTTGGAGTGGATGAAGGATTGAAATGATGCTGACTTTAAACATACAACTCAAAAACATCTGATCAAATTGAATTTACTTGCAATTTGAAAGTTAACAATTAAATTCCCATAAAACGAAACGTCTACAAAGATCTCAGCTAACGACGAAGTCCATCAGCAGAACTCCGCGCGAATCAAAGTAAAGATGGCTCTCAGAATGTAAGCAGTTGCGATCCCTTATAGTCTGGAGCAGTGGAAGAGCGCTCAAGAAAAAAAAGTTAACACAGAGAAGAGCAATAACATGGTTAGGATGGGATAAAATGGTGCAAGGGATAAAGAAGGAAAAGCAATGCAAATAGGGCAGGGTGGTCTACAAAACGTATTTCCGGGACGCAAATAGCCATTGGACATTGGATTCACCCGACAAGAAAAGTCCAAAATCCCTGAGAACCGGCCCTCAGAAAATTTGGCAATTTTTCAAAAATAAGTCGCCAGACTTTCCTTTGATCTTCCGCGTGGGTAAATCGCTCCCACTAAATTCAAAACTTCCACAATTCTTCCGACCGAAATGACAGTCTGAGTCTCAAATGATACTCACAATCACAGAGCTAACTTTGATTTCATGCAAAGAAACTGATTAAAATTCAATCTTTTGACTATCGCTTGACCTATCCCTGATAAGTTAAAGAACTTCCGACACTACAAATGTTCGCTCTGCAAAAGTAGTAAAATTTAAAAATAATGAAGCAACTTAAGCAGTCTGCAACAGTACATTATATTGGCATTAAAAGTATTTTCGTAGTAGGTTAAGCCAAAATCTTTCTTCTTTAACCTACTAACATCCGAATGGGTTTTTTTTCAATCCACTGCCTTAGATTAAGGAGGGCCTACAGAAAATGATTATTTAAGAACAGGGGTTTCTTTTAGGTAACATTCGCTTATGATTCGGTTTGACTCCACGTTGGGAGGGGGTATTGTAACGGTTATAAAGTATTCGCCATTCTCAATGTTATCTATTTGTTCCAATATTACCATATTTGGTGTATTCCTTAAGATACTAATTACGAATTAGTGACGCTAGTCGCAACTTAATTTCAGAAATTAAAATAAAACATTTTCACTGACAGTTCTCTTGTTTTGCTCCGTGCTGTTTTTCCTCTCCGCATTTTATGACATTAGATAATTCGGACGTCATCACAATATCTTTAGGTCGCACCAATCTAATGGTCCCTGTTTAAATACAACATTTTTCGGCCTCAAAACTACTCAAGGATACATAATCTTTAGGAAATTACCAGCTATGTTTCAGAACGTTCTCGTGACATGACATTCAGTGGCCAGTTATAACCACCAATGACCCTTAGGGGCCGTGAAATAACGAGGAAATGAAATGATACATTGGATGAGATCATATAGCCTTGGACCATTACAAGATGGGAAAGACAAGCGAAAGACCACAGAGAATTTACCAATATTAGCGTAAAGGGAACAGTAAAGCCTATATTAAAGGCAGTACCCTTATTATCATACATTGTAGACATCATTGCTTTTTATAAAGGGTTAATCCTAATGATGGTAAATAGTTAAATACAATTCTCAAACTTTTCACATATAATTTTCTCATTAAGTCAGTGCAGTCAAATCTCGATACCTCCAAGTCTCAGGGCATCGGCATAAAAAGTTCGAAATATTGAGAGTTGATCGTAAGTGTGTTATGTTGAAGAGAAAGAGGGATTTGTTCCATATAGAGCTCAGTCCAAGGTGTCAAGAATTGATTGTACTTTTTAAAAAATACTATAAGTCCTTCTAGACTGGCAAATTACTTCAACCCCTTTGTAGTCCAATTTAGTGGTGGAGTTGTTCACCATGCATGTAGAGCTACTAATTATCTAGGCAGGAGACAGGCACAATGGTCAACAATATGCCATAAGTCAGTGGGCCTCAAACGCGAGTATGTCCGAAGGTTTCAGTGGGGCAATAGAAGGGCGCAGCCTCATAGTGGAAAACACCAATGCCTTTTTCTTGTTATTGAACAGCATCTACTGCCATTGTTTGTAATGAGAGGCAAGAGTACTGCATGAATAGCTGAGGCAGCTGAAAAGAAGTCATGATTCCAAGTTTTCTCACAAGAATTCGTAAATCGTTTACTACAGTCCTGGAAGCTTGGCCCCTTGTGTTAATAGAATATAATACATTTTGTCGGAAAACGCCTTTGGTACGTTCATTAATCAAAAAGTACGAAAGTATAGAAAGGATACAAACTGCTTGCAAATATTTATCTCCATAGTTGCTTAACACCATTACCGGTGTACATGTGATGAATTAAACAGTAGATATTCATGAAGCAACTTACGATTGTGCACTTCCACCGATACAAAAACCGACAATAAACCTCAGGAAGAGAATCCATGCATAAAAGGGCGCCTGGCTACTCATAATCCCGAAGACTGTTAATGTTGCGATGCTGAGGTAAAGTCCCTACAGAATCAAATAGGATACTAAGAGTTAGAAAAAAAGTTAGATAAATTATAGGAACTGTTATGATCGCTAGTGTATAATTGATACACGAAAAATAGTTACATACATAATGCTTGAGATACTTCAACAAATGCAGCTATATGAGATGCAGTCATAAATATCACTATGCAGTCGAATTGCCTCTCGACTACGGATATTGAATGGAAAATGTGATTCTAAATGAGTGTCGGGGAATCCCATTTTACTTGCATAGTTGATTTTACTTCGTGATTCCATTCGCGATTCACGAAATACGTGACTTCGGTAAATTGTCATTTCACAACTTCTGTTTTACAAGAAGTAAATGATGATTCAGCAACTTAGGAATCTGAAGCAAGAGATTTTACAGGGTGTTAATATTTTGTGATTTAGGGTGTGTATAGGAAAATGCGACAATTATAGTATCAACGAAAACCGCGATTGCAAATTTAAATCTTAAACTTGCGCCACTATAATTCGGAAATTCCACCATGTTATGGTAGTCATTGCAATATCTTGTCAATCCTATAAACGCCCAAGTTTTCAATATGACAATGGATATAGTAGATCTAAGGTTTATACTAAGTTCGCTTCCTACATTACATTGATTACATTCAAAGTCATATCAAATTTCCAAGGGACATGCATTTTCTCAAATACTTGCTTTCTTCTGTAAAGTTTACGGGAAACCACGAATTACAAACATTTCGTTTAGTATTAACATATTCCTTATTTGCTCGACGTTTCGACTTTCGCTCTGCCAATTATTGAAGGAAGTTAGAAATAATGAAAAGCGCTTCTTTAGCGAAGGTGGTGGGCAATAACAAATTTTTAAAAATGTTCCGATTGCACGAAAGAAGTCGATATATAAAAGTAGTGTGACAAGGATCGGCAATATGTACCTGAAAGCGTGAGGCGATAAAAAATGCATTGAAGTGTAAAAAATCGAAGGAATGGCAGCAATTGGCAGCTACAGTTTTCAAAGTTTACTATCTTTGCTAAAAAAATTAAAGATACGATAAATGTTCAGCTATAAGTGGGGAGATATCCTAAAATTTGTCTCGTCTTTTCAGCTAAATGTGTAATGCTCCATTTTGATAAGCAGTGCTTCCTTAATATGTACGTTTCGCATTTTTTAGACCTCAGCCTGACCTTCCAGCTATAAACGAGAGCGAGGGAAACTGGACTTTGCAGATAGATTTATGTAGGTAGTTTGAAGTAGCTTCAGTGAGGTCATCCGCGCTTTAGTAGTTTCAAACAGAGAGAAGGTTTGGGTATTCAGTGGAAAACTATTTTAATATCAGATAAGAAGGTGGCACAAAGACATTTCTGGCTGTAAAGACAGGAGCATTTCATGACAAAATCCTTACAATCCCGCAGAGTGGATTACATTTCATGTCATTCTGATTGTAAGTCACTGTCCTTTACAGCACAATGGAATGCAGGTCAAAGGAAATGCCCTAAGGTGTTGAGATAATGATACACTCTCATGGCTTTTGAGCAGGCACTAACAAACACTAAATTACAAGCTTTTGAACCGTAACTTAAGAATCTGAGGGTCACACACTAGGGCGTACGAAACCATTTCCACTTAATGAGGCACAAACGTTTTCTCCCCAAATTTTAGATGTGAAATATCGGTCACATTTGAAGTTGGCAGAGTCAAGTTAGGTTTCCTCTAGCAAAATAATTCAATACTGGTGTTTCCGACATTTGTTACACAGGTTTTCTCTAATATGGGCGATCGCCTGTGCACGAATTTCGAAGTTCCAGAAAGGCACAGTATCCCCTGTACCCCCTGGCACACACACCTACGGTCACATAGACATAAACATTTACTACAAAAAATAATAGCATACATGTGATAAACAAACCACCTTCTTCGTTAGGTTTTAAAGATACAGGATACATACTCCTTTAATATCAATACATTCGAGTAGGGGACATGAGACAAATCCTACCAGTCTTTACAAAGTATCTCGGTTGTGCATATCTGATGAATTATTCGGGGAAGCAATTCCATCCCCCCCCACCCCCAACATGTATTAAGATGTATTGAACGTACGTACGTACGTATGTTCTTAGTTTTTTGCAACCTTTATGCACATCTTGGAAAGTATTGAGAAGTATTGAGAAGTTCTTTTCATTTCCAGTTCCACTATTTTATACGCGTTTTATGTCATACTCGTGGCTAAAGCCTACGAGTCATGGACGTCCTCATTCCATCCCTCTGATAGCGTTGATTCCTTGCCAGTGTGATCCACTAGTTCAGTGACCTATTGTTCCACTCACTACCACGCATACATCATCTATCCTAACACGGTTTACTCTTCGCTGACATAAGTTCACATCTTACTGTGGTAAAGCTCACCACGATTTTTGGTGAGTGTTGTTAGTTGTGAGACGAGACGGCTCAAGTGCAAAGATACAGGCATCCTACCAAATCAAGCAAAAAACCTTCTTAACCACAATTTTCGACATGAAATAAAGAATAATTGTCTTTACCCTCGTGGTGGAGCAGAAGCTCGTCTCTTGGTCCACAGCATATAGAACCTTGATCAGGGTGTATGACTTGTTTGGGAAAAAATGAATCGTCACACTTGGGTGTGCGCCTGTTTTTGCAAATCACGTAAGCTGTATAGGAATCCTATTGGTCGACAGTAGACTTGCTGTAAGCTTTTTACCATTATACGTAATAAATAGTTTTACTGACCTGTAATAAATCAACTGTACAATATAATGATAACGTAAACACCCACAACAGATTGTATTTTAATGAACAAAAGTTCGAATTGCAGTATTCGAATTAACAAATGTTTACTGAAATTTTGTATGAGGTGACTGCAACATTTGATATATTACCTTTTTGCGTCCATAAATGTCACAAATCCAGCCAAAGGCTGCTGCTCCAAGCATCATACCTAAAAAGACTGCCTATGGGTAACAAACGAGAATTCTTTACATAATACATTCATGGGAACACATAGATATATACGGGAAATGCCAAGAAATTAAGCCTAATTCAATATTGCTACAATAACAGATGACAATGATGACGATGATGCCGACGATGATGATGATTATGTTGGTAATAATAATGGTATAACGTTGTTAATGATGATGATGATGATGATGATGATGATGATGATGATGATGATGATGATGATGATGATGATGATGATAATGATTTTGATGATTTTGATAAATAGTTTATAATGATGATCAACATGATGTTCCTGATAGTGATGTAGATGGTATAATGTTGTTGTTTTTGCTGCTCCTGCACATGATGATCAATAATTATGACAAAGATGATGATAATGATTTCATATTATTTCTAAGTCAATAGTTATCTATTGATTAATGTCTCACAACTTTAACGAAGTTTATCTGTGCCAGACATAAGATC
Organism: Carybdea cf. marsupialis auct. non (Linnaeus, 1758); assembly: GCA_010016065.2. Lineage (NCBI taxonomy): Eukaryota > Metazoa > Cnidaria > Cubozoa > Carybdeida > Carybdeidae > Carybdea > Carybdea cf. marsupialis auct. non (Linnaeus, 1758). The sequence goes on along the minus strand of JAAAKL020001601.1, from coordinate 18,553 downwards.
AATTTCATAGACGCTTTACTGACCAAGTGAAAATGTCGGACTGAAAGGGAAATAAACTGACCACTCGCTGTAAGTTAAATGAAATGATAAATCTAAATAAATACTTGGGAAATAGAAAACTGTGTCACTTATTTCTCACTATTTCTCTAGTATCTGTTCAAACTTATCATTTCAAATCCTCTCTTTTTAAAACACTTTGCAGCCATCAATGGGCTGTGGAAAGCATGATGGCATGTCCTTCCATGGTCAAGACACATGGTGCAGGGAGACAGATCTCCAAAATTGTGTAGAGCTGGTTGGGAGTTAATGTTGCGACTTCAGAATTAGGCCATGTTATCAGTAGGGGTCACCAAGGCCAGTTGGGTAGGGTGCACGCTGCGAATGCGTGGGTCACAGGTTCAAAGCCCGTTGGTGACAAACAGTTCCCAACAGTCTTTTTTTACTGCGGTGTAAATTACGGTAAGTAAAATACTTGGAGGTATATCGACTCAGATATTGGATTATTTATTGCTTGGGCTTAAAGCTCACTTAATAATTATAGAAATTTAAAAAGGAAAATTTACCAGATTGAAAGTTTATTTCAGTCTGCATTCAGAGCACGAAAGATAAGTCTTAATGATCAATACGAAAATGCGAACAATTTTTATTTTTCTTATGACACCGAATTTTATGCTTGCGAAAATTTGAGATCGAAATACGAGTACAATAATAAAATCAGTTCATAAAAGTGATGTAGGGAGAATAGGTATATATAAATATAGGTAAATATACGTATTTTCCTGAAGAAAATACTAAATTATATTAAACGGATCCAGGACGTTGAGAAAGAGCAGTAAAATTTGGAGTAACAATGCGGGTCAAGGAACATGGGAGATCATCTTCTGCCACTAATTTATTTCTTGACTTAGTTTTCATGTGAAGAAGGGATGAAAAACCGCTTTCACAATTGTATGTTGTTGGAGAAGGGAGTCGAATTGTTAAAGTATTCTCGGCAAGTTTTACATATGTAGACGTGGCCCAGAATTATAATAGCGGCACTTTATCGGTTTTGTCTTTCGATACTTGGTCATTTTGAAGGTGGATAAAATCGTGTTGCAGTTCCTCGTGTACGTTTTCAACTCTGGCATGAAGCGAATTTCGCACCCAACTCATTTCCATCGTAAAATTCACATCATCAGGGATATACTTGTTCGACCGAGCCTAAAGAACTTCCATGTACTCCACGAAAAGATTATTCACATCGTCAATTTGCACAGTGTGGGATTCTTCCAGGAACAGCGTTAAATCTGGAAAGGAAGATATTTTTGCACTTTGCATTTTCTTCACATGAAGCTCGAGTAATTGCTTGAAAGTATTTCGGCTCTCCACGACATCCACCACCGGGTTTTTTTGCCTTGAATAGACTAATTAAACGCATTTAAACGAGTGAATATGTCACTGAGAAAGCAGACTTTTGCGACCCATCTGTCGTCATTTAAACGCTCAGTAAATTTGCGACCAACATCACGCACGAAAACTCCAATATTTTCGTCGCGCTTGGCAACCACTCGTTTCAAGACTTTATCTCTGGACAGCCACCGTATTTCGGAATGAAGCATGAGATTTACAAAATCTGCTTCCGCTTTAAGGGACAACTATCGGAAAATTCGTACGTTCTTTGGTTGTGATTTAATGAAGTTAACAATGTGCACAACTTCATGAAAGACTAACGATAATTCAGCACTCAGTTCATTTGCCGCCAAATTTTCATTATGTTTATGCAGCAGACAATGCATAAACATCACACTTGGATTTTGTTCCTTGATGTAAGAATCAACCTTTTCTTATGTCCCATTATGGCCAGGCTTCGTTTGTCGAGATAACCACACAATTTTTCCACTTAAGTCTGTGCTGCGAAAAGGTGTCATTCACGACGTCAAAGATATCCTTTCCTGTAGCTGAAGTAACTTGCGACGACAGAATAAAAATTTTTAGATGCAACTACCATTATTTTGAAGGCGAATAAAAAAAAAGTAAATACCGCTTCAGAAAGAAAAATCTGTTGTCTCATCTAATTGCAAGCTGAAACGAGTTTCATTCACAGCCTTCACAACTTGGTCAAGGATGTCAAAAGATATTAGGTCTATACGCCAGCGAGCCGTATTGTTCGATAAATGAACTGACTCCATTTTCTGTTTTGTGCCTTTACCACACATTAATTCTGCTATCATTAGTGCTGCCGGCTATATCAATTCTTCGCCGATATTGCGAGGTTTCTTACACTGTGCTACTAAGCAGGCAACACGGAAAGAAGCTTCCGACGCGGCTGCCATACTTAAGAATCCAGGCGCTTCTGTGTCAATCCTACGACGCTTCACCAACGCTTCTTTATCCTTCCAAAATTGAGGGGGCTTACCTAAAAGGTTTGGGTTCTTCGAAGTGTCTTCGAAAATTGCTCATAACGAGCGGTGTGTGGGCCAGAACGTCCAGGCACACCATACACTGAGGACGATCCGTCCCTGATTTATCGGCAAGACAAATAAATCCTACTTCATGGAGTCTCTCTTGAAAAGAATACACTCAGCCATGATGGATATGCTCAGCTATGATGAATGTAAAACAGAAGATCACCATGTTGATACGAATTCTGACGAAAAAGGCAAAGAAGCTTGGCACACTATGAAAGACTAACAGTGCACACGAAAGCGTCCTATGGGGGAGTTTCTTACCGTGCCAAGTCTGCGCGCGCGCTGGTTGACTATGACACCAGTTTTCTAGTTCGATCCTCTGCGCCTCTTGCGTGTGTGCTAAAAATAGATATTACGACAGCTATGCGAGTGAGACCTGTATTCAACGCCGAATTTTAATATCTCACCAACAGAGCGTGTTTTTGCAACACAGACTTACAAAGTTATTCTTGCTGTGATATTGATGATGGGATGATGCTTCTTGAGCAGCGTCGCGGTAAGTCCAATATCACTCGTGGTACAGTTTTGCACCGCGGTAGGGAACCACTGCTCCAATATCTATTCAAATTTATCATTACAAATCCTTCTCTTCTCTTCTCAAAACGACTTTCCAGCAGGTTGATAGAGATGCAATGTACCTTTGTTTAAGACACTCAAGAACCACTCATGCTATCCTTATCTTCCTACAACTACAGGAAAATATCTGGCCAAAGACAAGCATCTGAAATGTGCCGTTGTACATACTAGGCAAGACCTTCACTAGATTGTCTCTTGAGAGTTAGTTTGGTTGACATTAAAGACGTTAGGTGTGCAGGAATGGCTTATTAAAGCTGTTTAGTCAATGTATAGACATGTATAGCACCGAGTACCAATTATTAATGGCTGTTTCGGCGATGATTTCCTTCCATATGTCCACTGCTATTTCTCATAATGATAAAAACCTAGTTAAGCAAAGCTAGATGAGGATGTAAAAAATAACTTCTTTATGCTCGGGATTCAACCTTAGATAGTGAGAGGCTGAAACTTGGAAGAACAATTAGTATTAAGAGAGTTGACAGTCAATATTGCAAACAATGTTGAGTGGAAAAAGCACACTATAGAGTGCTCAAGGCTTAGAATATAGAACTTGCCAAGGGGAAGAGACCAGAATAATAAGGATCCTGAAGTAGTTAACGGTGACGGTTGGTCTTCTTGAATATTGGTGAAACGCTCTGTTACCTTGGTGACAAAATAGGTGCTGGAGATGATACAGTTGAAAGAGTAGACATACGGAGTTAAGGCGCTTACATACGTACTATGAAGCTTGATGGCTTAGCCAGTTAAAGAAGATGATGTAACCAAACTTGTAAGAAATGATACAAGAATGATAAGATGGATTATTGATGATAGTCTACAATGGGCGTTACAATTTGGGGGTTGGCGAGCGGCTTAATTTATATAGTTTTATGAAAGTTTAAGTAGTCTTTAAGATAACAATGGGAAGAAATGCTTGAACTGGCATTTGCAGGGCACTAGATGTCAGCAGACGGACAACAAATCAACATAAGGTGTGAAGTGAGTGGAGATCAAACAGACAGGACGATGATTATGGAAGCTATGAATGATGATAGCTGAGGACTGGATAGCTGAGCACTCAGTCATAAGATACCATCTCACACATACTTGAGTGGGAAAAAAATTCAAACAAGTACAATGATGATCAAAATCCACTATGTCTCAAATTTACAATGGTTAACAATGAGGTGTCATTATATCACTTAACAATTGGAAATTATTACTGTGTTTGAAAGTTTCCTCTTCTTGAAGAGTTTTGAAGTTTTAAATGGTTCTAATAAGACTGAAAAACGTCTAACTATAACAACAACTTTTAATGCAAAGCTATGAAATGAGATACGTAGAATCAAGTCAATGTCCTTAAATAAATAACTTACATACAAACAAAAAGGGTTCGAGTATCTGCTATCCATAAATCTTCAAAAACAGTCAAAGAGTTTCAAAGAATCGGAGAATTCATAATCATTCATGTAATGATGGTGCTTCTGGGGGTCCCCTTCCATTTCTATTATAAGGGTTGAACTTTTTTAAGCACTATGTGTTTTTTTCGAACTTTTCAAGGGCTTCTGTGAGAAAACTGTAAAATTTCTGCTATGTTGGACCTAGTTGGTTGCTCCATGCAAGGCAGTCTTTACCTAATTCGACTCCCATTCAAGGCACAAACACATCTCAAATACTTCATCAGAACATGGCACCACATCACTAAGCTATGTTGTCCTCCACTTAATGCTGTTTGGTCCCCTTGAAAGCTTGGCTGGTACAACTGATCTTTTAAAAATTTCTTGGCACAATCATTTTCACATAATGTAGACATGCTGGTAACCTCCCAACATAGAGCAGTCACCCCTGCCCCTCTCTCCTGATTTGAATTGAAAGTCCATAGCTCTACTGTTAATTACATCATCAAAATGTATATCATTTCATTACCCTACAATCAGATAAAAATAATTATAGCATGCTCAATGAGGTATGATGTCAAAGTCCATTTCAAATCAATCACAGTTACAATGGTGCACTATGTAAGGCATAAAGGCCAAGGTAGTGACTCAAAAGGAGGTCACCATATCCCTGTGTGAAATAAACTATGTACATACCAGTTGTGATTAAAATGGAGTAAAACCTAATTATCAACATTTCTGGATAAAAGAATTGATTCTCATCTCTAATAGCTCCCCCCCCCCCCAACCTACTGCTTGTAAGTCATTGTACAGTGGCTAACACTTGGAGGGGAAGAAGGTGACTACCCCCCGTAAGCTTTCTTCAAAAACAGAACTAGGTTTATAAACCATATTGAACTGTAATGAAATTATTGGTAATCACAAATCAATTTCCAGAAGAGTAATTAATTGCTTATTCAGCTTTCATAGATGCTTCATAGTTCAAATATATTTGTATAAAACATTGGGAACACTCTCACTGACATTGAAAAAAATTGCTTTTGCCCTCCCAACAAATAATGTGTTAAGTGTCCACTCCTGTTCTTGTACTATTTCAATACCACTTAATTAATTTGACATAACAACAGGTCAAGTCTAATGCTGACCTTATATACTACCATTTGAACATTATTTTCAATGGGTACAATCAAAAGAACATACATGCATCCATTATCTGGTGGTGCAAGAACCCAGGCTGAAAGCCAAGTGTTACAAACTCTGTCAAATGAGCTGGATACCTAGGAGTCTCAACTACAGAAGCGTAGGGTGTAACTTTTGACCGTGCATGCTACGGAAATAGTTTTGCCACAATTCCATCATCATGCCAGGTATATATAAAGTAGTACTGTTTTGTTTTTGAAAGGCTATCACCACTGCAAATCGATCCTTCTATCTTTCCCAATAAGTGTGGAAATAACATCATCATAAAAGAATGCCCCACCCTTAAGCAATAGAATACCTACCCCCCCCCCTACCCCCCTTCCTAGGTCAAGTCATTCGATTTCTGTTTTCAGCCAATGCATCTTCTTTTTCGATAGCACACTTTGGGACCCTTTTTGACTACAGATATTGGTACCTAACACATCCTGCCTCCCTATGATCTTATTGTTCTCAATGATGTTAAGCATTGTAGCATGCCTTTCCTCAATGGAAGCTGTACAGAGACTTCAGAACAGAAGAGCAACTTGGGGTGTTATTTCTATAAAGACATGTGGCAGAACCGTGAGATGGGGGCATTTATTGGCATTTGGGTTTGAAAAGAATGTACCAAATGAGGAGAAAAGCAATTTGATTAACGTATTATCATACTTAGATTTGATGTAATGAAGAGACTAGCAAAATGATTAAGCAACGTATAAATATATGTTCTTATTTATGAGTGTGCAGTGCATGCCTAGCACAGCAGCAGAGTATGCCTCTACTCAGCTGTGAAATTGAGTATAGTAACAGAGGCAATCACAACAGAGTTACGGATCAGAGCACAAGTGGTCCTTACTTGAAACTGTTACTGGATGACCAATTGTGAGGACAATTTTAGTGTCCTACAGCACAATATATAACAGTTGATGCATGTAAAGACCTTTAATGATGTCACACAGATATATCAGACATTTACACACAATCCTCACATAACACTGATCAAATCCCTGACATATTATTGACGTTGACAATACGTAGCTATCTCAGAAGAACTTGATTAAGTTACAGAGAAGAAAGTGAAAAAACTTTAATAGTACATACTACAGTAATGAGTGCCTCTTGAACACTTGTAAGATACCATATACATTTCAGTGCTGGTGCCAGTATGGACAGTAGTAACATCTCCATTGCATCTGCAATCTGATAGCAAAAATGCAAACATAAAATTCTTAATCACCAGTTTATACTAAAAAAAGATTTTATCAGCAAACAGTAATAATGTTCCAATGTTCAATGTTGCATTTCATAAACCACTACTGTAACACATGATGAAAACCTTTCAGCTATCATACCACAATGTTTGCATGTTAGTACAACAGGGTATTTTTAAACTCAACAGGTATGCGATTTCTCAAATAGAAGTGTTACAAAAGATTTATCTAAACTTGGCAAGGAAAGAAACCATGATTTAATCCATTATTATAACTGAAGAGAAAAGTATGCTCCTGACTTCATTAAATTTTATGACCTCCTGACCTACAAGGTATTGAAACAAATGCTTCACATTTAAATTGCTACATAAAGAAATGACAAAATATGTACGGAAATCATAAAGTCACGACCTCCTGGCCTAGAAGTCATTAAAACAAAGGGCATGTTTCTACACTTAGCAATGGCAAAATGTGTATTTATACTAGATGCTTTAGCCACAATGTGAAAGCGCACTTTACTCCATCAGTATGATAATTAGTTGCCTGTAAAGTATTTTGCAGATCCATTGCTAAGGAAGCTACCAAAAGAGCTGCAAAAACCTACATCACAATATTCAACCATTGCTATCTGAAAATATTACACTTTCTTTACCATGCCTACATACCCATGATAACCCAACAACTAACATCAACTTCACTTGAAACTTCCCAAATCCAAGTTTGTCTATTGCTGTGTCCAATGTGTACAATTCTTCCGCTAAAAACAGCAAATGAAAGGTGAGTGTTGATGAGTATTGCAAGAATGATGCAAGAAATGGAGACCTACATTTACATGACAAAGATAGTCCACAGGTGTACACAAAAATAAAGGAACTTTTGTAAACAGGTCATGGTCAATTTTCTCATACAAAACATAGTATGAATTTTCAGCTTTAAATGAAGATAATCAAAATAGATGTAATATCCAGTAAGTATTCTTGGCAGTATCTGCCATTAAAAATAATGCTTCTAACTAAAAATCTTGTAATGTACCCTTTCTATTATATCTTGAAGCCCTAACCTCTAAATACACTAAGTGCTAAATACCTTATGTTTCTCCAATGTTATGTTGCAAATTTTGTGCAATGAAGCAATATGTAATCATCCATTCATTGCACTCATTTTGAAGTGTATTATCAGAGAAGTAGCCTACTTAAGAATGATACATTCATACCTCTAACCCAATAAACATTTCAAATTTGTTGCTGAGACACATAATCATAATTCTTCCAATTAAAATAGGGTCTTTTGGCCCATAAAGACATTTCTGCATGTCTACGTTTCGGCACCAGTTTGATGCTGTGTTGATGTCAACTGTGGATGTAAAGTTTAATCTATAATAATAAATTACACCAGCATCTGCTGAATGCTTCTCAGTTTTGTTCACACATGGCAAGATATCAAATCAAACTAAGACAGTCCCTTGTTAGGGATGGTGTGTTAGGGTTCCTTACCTATGCTGCTTGACATTCTTTGAGAGGGTGTCTTCCTCTCAAGATACAAAGTTTGATAACTTTTATACAAAGTCAAGGTGGTACACATGTGGAAAAACTCATTTCAAATGATGGAGTTCTCATGACAACATTGAGATAGCACTAAAATATCCATTTCTGTGAATAGGAACAAATGTACCATAATACACAAAGATTCTACAACAGCAATTATTGTGGTTGTTGTTAATCGTTATCACATTTAAATGAATTCCTGTTGTGTGAATACTCAGACTATATTTTATTAATAAAATTTTGGTTATCAAAACAGCACATTATAGATTGACAACAGGCAAGAATGTAATATTTAGCAAAACTCTTAAAAACACAATCAAGTCTGCTTGTACATTTCTTTGATGTTCTTAAAGTTTAATCTCCATTCACTATGTCTAATAGGAATGACTGCTTCTTCAAAGTAACAAGTAACCTTCCCTCTTTCTAATGTTCAATGACTCTTTAAACAAAAAAATTCTGCCATTATCCTGTATTTATTGCTCCAGTGTATCAAAGTGTAACAAAGTTGGATTTTTTCTACTTTAACAGATTGAAAAGAAAGGTCTGCCAGCGAGCCAAGTGCATCAGATGATGCTTACTGTATTTAGGGTCAATCATAAAACAAGAGTAAAGTATAAACTTGACTAAAGAAGATCTAACATATGGTTAATCAGCTTAGAACCTCTAGAAATCTGCTACATTCTCCTCTCTTCCTTGCCAAACATTCACAAACAGAACAGTATTGCATTGTGTCACACTAAGTTTGAAAAAAATAGCCAACACCTGATAATCTAATGTTCCTTCCATTGGTGTAGAATATCGATTAGGACAAGGCGTGCTCCAAAAATAGTTTTGCCACAATTCCCTTATCATGCCAGGTACATTTATAGAAGTACTGTTTAGACTTTGAAAGGCTATATCTAGTACGCCTACTGTAAATATATCCCTCTATCTTTCTCAATGAACTCAGAAATAACATCACCATAAAAGGTTGCCCCATCCTCAAGCAATAGAGTATTTCCGCCTCTGGGTTGAGTCATTCTCTTTTTGTTTTCAGCCAATGCATGCTCTTTTTTGATAGCACGCCTTGGGACCTTTGTTGACTGCAGATACTTGTACCTAAGTTGTACTGCCTCCCTATGATTCTATTGTTATCAATGACGTTGAGCATGTTAGCACACCTTGCCTCAACAGAAGCGGTACAGAGACTTCAGAAAAGAAGAGCAACTTTAGCCTTTTATTTCTATACAGACTTTTGACAGAACAGTGAGATGGGGATATTGAGTGGTCTTTGGGTTTAAAAAGAATTTACCAAATTTACCAAATGTAGAGAAAAGCAACTTGACATATTACTATGCTTGGATTTGATGTAATGAAGAGATTAACAAATAATTAAAGAACATACAAATACTTTTGGTTCTATATTTATGAGTGTGCGGTGCACCCCTATCACAGCTGGAGAATACGCCTCTGGTTCCTTTATCATCCATAAGGTGAGATCTGGGTAAAAGAGCCCACTGAAATATCCTGAACTGAATGACAACTAGTTATTGGCAGTCATAGAAAGATAATAGTTTGACAATACTAGTGCATTGATAGAAGCAAACACATTATAGTAACCACCCCTAACACAACCTTAGTCAACTGTTAACCAAAACAAATTGAAAAACAAATCAAATTTAGCACCCTTGAACTTCTGATCAACATCTGGGGTATCTAGTAGCGATATAAACTGAAAGAGGGTTTTAGCAATCATGTACTAGCCATTTTATCATAAACCTTTGACATATGGCCAAAACCTATTAACCTAAAGCCAATGGAAACCATGTACAGCCAAGTAATATGTACAAAAAATGCACCAACGAAGTCCAACAAGAGTCATGATTTGGAAACACAAAAATGACTATAGAATTACATTATATCAATCATAAGTGGATACATAGTAAATGAATCAAGAATATGCATATATAGTATACATATTTACATGTAGGGCATGACATATGCAGAGGCAAAAGGCCCCTTGAGGGTCTTGCAATTGTGGCTACCACATGCATCCTCAAGTCTACCAAAATGGCTCTGGTAAAAGTCAATTATCTGTATATATATGTGAATAGCATTACACCCTAAATTGAAATGGAAGCTCTGCCCAGTATTAGCTATGATACAACTAAATGTAATCTCTTTACTTATCATTGAGCTATAGTTGTATGCAAATACACCTGTTCACCTATTGTTATATTCAAATCTGCACCTTCACATTTGTATGGATTGAAGTCAATACAAAATCATCATAAGTATAGCTTATGGGGGGGGGGGGTAAAAAAAGGTGCAGCAGCGAAGACAGTGTTTGTTGAATAAGCCACCTAAAGTCTCTGTTCTGTGTTTAAGTATTTTCTATAAAACTACATTAAGATATTATGCATACACCAAAGTGTTCTTTTCAATTGCATCAAAGCAAGGCTGAATAAACAGATAATAAGGGTTCCATGGCTATGAGTAACAAATCTTCATCAATATATTGATCTGTTCTCAAAAAGAGGAAGAGGAGGGATGGAAGGGAGAATTGAAGAAGTATATATTTTTTACCTGTGATGTAATGGAAATGAGCCACACATCATTTGAGCTGCTAGCGCACAAGTAGTAGCATCATGGAAAAGGTGCAGAATTATGGAAAACCTGTTGCTATTAAAAGCAAAACATGCTTGTGTCTGCCCATCTGCATTGTATGGTGCTGAAACTAGGGTAGGAACCTAAATAATAGAGAATATCCTAAGTAAAAGTGATTAACAGATGTTATGATAAGTTATATGGCTGGCGTGGTGTGGTAGTACCAAGCAGGTATCTATTTGGAAAGTGGCTAGGGGTGTATTGTAAAAGAGATACTGGGAAGTATGAGGCAGAGAAGGATAGAATGTTTGGGCATGTGCATGAGAAGGCAGGCTGACATGATGGAAAAAATTTCTAGTTTCAAATAGGAAGTCTGGAGGAAATGGAAATACCAGCAAAATGACAAGATTGTGGGCCAATAATACCATGGGAAGAACAATAGGTATAGCAGGATGCACAACTGTTAAATGTGGAACGGTTGGCATGGAACCACACAAGTGGAAGGGCGTTATTGCAAGCCCAGCCACCCAAAAGGGCTATGTGGCTGTTAATGATGACCATGGTAATCATGATGATGGTGGTGGTGATCGTTCAGAAGAGGAGGAGGGGGGAAAGGTGACCATTTGTAGTATACTGGTCTCGAGAGGAAATCTGATCATACTGACATATCAATGTTTCTATAAAACACTGAGAAGGTACCAAAAGGCCTCTGCAAGTTTGTATTCGGTTTTGGCAGGCGTTGACTACCTGTATAGGCTAGGTCTGCATATTACTCCATGATCAACGAAGATGTATGGGAATGCCTTCTAAGCGCGTATACATTCACACATTTCAGCAAGAACAGTTTTTCAAATAGACAAGTAGAGCTAAACATAACAATGTAACAGTGTCCAGTTGGGTTCTATCGAGTTCCGGTCCAATAAAACATAGACAACCCAGCAAACCAAGGAACGGTACATCTCGCGCCTGCATATCTGCAAGTTCGCATTTCCGCAGAATTGCGGTAGGTGAGCGGTCAGCATGAAATTACAGTAACCTCTAGACTTAAGCTGAACGACTTGCGTGTTTTCGTGCTGGCTAAGAAACTCCTGTTCTGCTTGGGAAGTCACCAAATCAGCAGATTGTGAAAGTTCTACATTGTCCAGGCTATTGTCGATTGTCTCGTGTCGATTGTCATATTTGTTTGAGAGCGTAAACAAAAGGTGAAACCTACCGTACCTTGCAGTGAATTCCCATGAGAAGATATCGTGGATAAGGAAACAGAAAAGCTGCTACGATTCCTATCTTCTTAAGTTTTTGTAGGAGTGAAAAAATTTGAAATGTACCATCTTACCTCGAACTGACACTGACTTGGAGGTACACGTCCATGATGCTTCCTCTGGTCGATAACTTCGCGATAACGATGCACTGAAACTGATGCTGCTGATCTTTTCATCTCGTGCAGAGTAAGCCACCTTTGGTAGATCTGAGGCAGATGCACTGTTAGCGTCCAATTCATGGCCTTTCCAGTTTTTAAGCCACCCGTAATTTTCAGCCATCGTGTTTGGAGAGGTCAGATTTTCATAGCTGTCCATTATGGCTCGCTCTAAAGTTTCCAGCGCCGGTGTTGAGCGTTCGCTCCAACATAATGTCTGCGAGTTCACTGTAAACAACGTGGATGAGTCGGTTTCCAAGGAGGCTGTGTCCTCCCTTTCGTTGACACCCTCGTCTTCCAAACTTGAGAGGCTTGTAAGGAGACACCCCTCGCTAGAACTTGCTCCTCTGATACGCAACATTGGTCAGCTGTTATAAATGGCTTCCAAAAGCAGATAGGGTAAACTTGACTGCTTTTAATAAAGTTTAAAACGATTATCTCACCATGAAAAATATTTCTGATATTTCGAAGTCCGTGATTAGAAACGCTGGATTTTCAAATGAAAGAAGAACGCATGGAAAAAAAATTCAACGAAACCCCTCAAAATGGCATCGATCCCCCTATCCGTGGGCAACAATCAAATACCAAAAATATAAATATGATTGTTCATGCACGCAATGGTTTTATTACGAAGTCCATTTTGCTACCTTGACTTTGGTTAAATCAAATAGCTGAACATAGTTAATCCGTACATTGTCTTTGTTGATCGAGGGTGTGAACCAACAGCTATCGCCGATGTCAACACATGGTTCATTCGTCTATGTTATTAAAACGTAAATCTGATTACAATTGACTATTTATTGCCATATCTCCTTGATGTAGTTGTTTCCACTTCCAAGTAATGCAGATGATAAAATTATTTTATATATTAAAGAAGTCATAAAGGTGGCTAGTTGCCTGAAATGAGTTGTTTATAACTGAGCATGCGTTGACCATCCCAAATCAAAGAGCGGACAGACGAACACAAGTATTTCCAGGAAGAATGTGTATAAATCGGTACACGACAGCATATCATGAAGGTCTTGCAAAGATGGCCTCTAACGGGGACATTATACAACTTGATAGGTAAACGGCCTTTGTCGTCATCTGATGTGTCCGCACCAGTTGAGACTTGAATGCTGCAAGTTGATCTCTCTCTTTCAACGTAAACTGGTTAATTATTTATCCTAACAGGTGGTTCTCCATTCGACCAAAATCCCGAGGAAAAAGGAGTGCTTACGGCTTTGTGAACGACCACTTGTCATAAAGGGAACACAGTGTACCGAAATAAGACCGCACAATGTAATTCTCTCTACTCTATTATTATTATTATTGCCCTTCTTTACAGACAGTCAATACTTGGGAGGTTGCACCTTGCATGTGACGTACTAACCGTGCTAAAAATTCATCATGTTATTAAGGTAGTTGATTAGGTCATCGTGCTACAATAAGGGCCATTAAAGTAAACAATAATTGGTAATTATTACCTACTCATTAAACAAGATTTCCTCTCAAAATTGCTACATATCAGGAAGGACGTCCAAGAATATCTGCTTTCCGAATTGCAGCGATGAATTCATCAATAATCACATGTTATTTTCCTGTTATATCGTACACTACATTTTAAAAATATTGCCTATTAGAGTCTTAGGAGATAATTTTGCTAAAACTGACAAATGTGTCACAATCAGGAGAGTATCAATCCTTGAAAATAAATTTCTTATCATTTTTAGATCGATCATCTATCTATTGGTTGGATCTCACTTATCTCACAGTTTTGCTCATTACTGTGCATGATTTATAATGCTATAATTTTTGCACTCTTCAGTTGTATTTTCTTATTAGGAAATTTGAGGATAACTTGGGAGATACGAAAATGTGAAAATGCTCGCATATCAAATTTTAAAACCAACGAATTCCCACAACGGTTATGTTATTCTTAGAATAATAGAGTTGAACATTAGCTCTTGATTTCTTTTATTGATGCTATTTTTGTATCTATGTTTTCATGCAACATATCGTATGAATTACAGTACAACAACGTTCTACTTCATAGATATTCAAAGGTCGTCTGAATAGGACAGGTTGACATGTCTAGTTACTTTTGCTTGATTTTAATACTAGAACATTTTGAAGTGAATTGCAATGTAAAGCAGTTTTGTATCGTAACAAAAAGCAGTGCGTGTTCAGCGTGATTTGCCAAAACTTTTCATTGAGAAGTTAAACTGGATTAATTATTGCTTGGCAGGTGTTAACCAAAATCCATGAAACCAGGAACAACTATTTGCAGACTTCACTCACTGTTAGCAAGTTTTGCTATTTAGAGGTTCTTTACTTGAGGCATATGCGAAGACACAACAAGTTCAGCAACTCAGATGTTCAAATATTTGCACATGTTACTTTCCTCTGCAGTTAGTCATTTCTCCTGAGCTACAAACAGGGATCTTAGCCACATTCTAGTCTTTGTCAATCAGGAAAGAGCATCTTCCAACAAAACCAACCATTACAACACTCAAATGTACAAATGGTTGTACGGGGCTTAGCGATTGATGGCTTCAATGTTCTGATCATCAAACATACATTTTTTGATGCTTAAATTTGTAAATCTCTACTTTGCTAGGTTTAACACACAAGCATAAAGCAATAGGATACCAATGCTGGGAAATTTATGTGTATCAACTGAAAACTGCTCAAATCATTGCATGTGCAAGTGGCCTGAGAAGTAACAAGTTTCTGTCACTCACGTGAGTCCTTTTCACCTGTCGAAAACTAACTTTTGTATGTCAATCGACCTCCTTTTAGACCATTAAACATTATTTGCAAATGCAAGCCTGCCAGCCGGTTATATTAGAATGGGCATTAATAGTTTCAGGAGGGCAGCAAACTCGAATAAGGTTTAGTCTCCTTGGGTTTTGAGACATGGGGATAGGGGCGAGGACAGCCGTTTCAAACTGGGAGGACTCTTATCCGAAAATCGAATTTAACTTCGTCCAGAAGAATGAACTGTCTTTGAATGGGCTGTACTCCGATAACGAGGCAAAATTCATTTAGTTTGGCACATAAGTTCAACGAATGGACCAAGCCTACGCGAGATTTACCAAAAAATTCAGCAAGCCAGATACTTTGCACTCAAATCATGTCATAATGACAATATTCATGATGTCAAACCATACAAAACGTATCCTCTGTACTGACGTCAATTTTAAGATCTGATTTGGGCGGATTATGAAATTAACTTTTTCGAGTAGTGGGGGTAAGATTTAGTGCGAAGTGGTAAAAATTGCTAAGGAATGAAACTACAAGGACTGGAAATCTGAACAGAAGCAGTGGTAGGTTGTTCCTCTGTTAACTGAACTATGACAGTTTGATGCCCACAATCCCCAGTTGCCTGACTCTTTGGATACCCATTGATTCTCTAGCATGGAGTATTCCATTAATCTCCATCCTTTTTAAACTGTATTCATATAATCACGAAAGGACAGTAAAAACTGTTGAATATATACAGGGGCAAAGTTCTCTTCATTACGATTATTACAGGAGTTAGTGAATAACATGAAATATCTGTTAAGAAACGTTGAACTTTAGAATCGGGGGTCGAGACCGGGACTAGCATTATCTTAGAATTTAAGATCTTTCGCCATCATCCTCAGGTCTAATACCTTTGTTTACAAAAAGGACTCTTTCGTTAGCATATCAAAATAGTCAACTGCTAACGGAACGTCTCTAATCAAATATCAGAAGTGCCACTCTCGATAAAGTTTCGATGCATTCTCTAATCGAAGCAGTTAAACCACTATGAACCACAGTAAAACTTGACCCATTGAATAATAACCTTCCACTTCTTCATAATTTAAACTCACATCTTAAGGGCTGTGCACATTTAAGCACTCCTCTTGTAAAAAGGAGGTGCACGGAGTCTCCATCAATTTTGTACTCCGTACGGAAATGAACTTTATGCACATGTAGAATTCTCAAAATGAATGAATTCTACATGGGACAAGATGTTCCAACTTCGGTAATTATTTTTCCTCATTCTTTCTCATAAATATATCTTAAACTTCCACCCTAAAGGCACTATACTTCGCTGCATATTGGTTTCTTGGGTGATTATTTGAAAGAAACTTGAGATATCGATTTCGCCACTTACATTCTTGGTGTAATCGAACCTGCCCTGGTCTTACGAATGCACTAACGATAACCGATTGGAATATTTTATGCTTCTAGATTTCAAGAACGTTATTGGGCACTTGTATTGTATTCCTTTTATTTTGATCAAAGGAGCCTAATCGAAAGGGGGGCATGACCACTTACCTACAAAAAACACTAGATGAAGCATCTTCTTCCTCAAAGCGAGGTCAGTCGTTGGACGCCGTTTTAGTCCCAATCAAGCAAAGCTTAGAAACAATGCATGGCAGACCTTAGCGCGCTGTTTTAACTTCCGGGGACTAGTAGTCGGACCACACTTTTTCTCCTTTGGAAACAACGGAAAGTTCGATCCAGTCTTTATAGAACAATGGGAATGACCATCTTTCAATTAAGCTCTTTCACTCCACAAGAAAAGAAATTGTCAATAACTAGTTGCCTGTCACAAATGCTGACAATACAAGAGTCAAACAGTGGATTGACAGCTAGCTGTAGTGATCATTACTCCATAGCACTAGCATTATAGTGACACATGGGGCATAAGATTTGAACATACAATGGTGAATCGTAATCAACAGCTAGTAAAACACAGTGTCACCATTCTTCAGGTAGCAAAGCTAATCTCAGAGACTGGTACAAGAGAGAGGGAAATTCGAGAAATGCAGACGGGCAACCACGTTGGTGATCAAAAGTTTGTTATTACAAGGGTTGCAGGGACGTGGTATAGGGGCCATGCCCCGCAACTTTTTGGCAAAAAAAGATCTGAATGCATAGTTTGTTGTACTGCTAAAATACCCTAAGTCACTATCCATATGCTCTGACAGCCCGAAAGTGATAGGCATATGCTACGCGAATCCAGCTTCAATACAATCTATAGATAAATGGTGTTCGAAGTTAAATTTGGCTCCCTCACTTTTTGGAGCGTGCTACGGCGCCTGTATTATACTTCAATCCTATGTACAGAAAGCATTTGCCGTTCATTAGGTACTCAAGTGAAACGATGGTCGGTATATTATAAGTACCATGGTTAGATACTGGTACTTCATTTCATTCTTACCAGTATCAGTGGACCTATTGCGTAAGTCTATGTATAGTTCAGTAATGTTACATCAGAGATTATGAAGCACATGTGTTTCATAATCTCTGGTTACATACACCGTATGCAATTAATCCACTATTCTCTGCGCATGCTCGATACTCGATACATCCGTACAGCACAAAAGCCTTTTTATCAATTTGTACAAAATATGCTTTGTACCTCCAATGTAAATATATACCTCTTGCAGTTACGTTAATGCTGGTGTCACTGGTGGACACATTAACTCAAACGATAATTTTTTTGGCCAGTCCCTTTATCTTTGGCCGTGATATATGCTTCGAAAATTAAAAGTTGAGAAGTTCTCATGTCGAGAATTGTGAATAGAGTATTAGAGAAAAGAGTAGAGACGAGAGTATTAACTGCTAAGTAAATAGGGGTAGTCTTCGTGTGTATTCATTCGTTTCTCGTAGCAAGCAACCTCTACTACACTGAGTACTTTGGCCAAAACTCAAAAAGTATAGAAATCAATATCGATATCGTTATGGGCAATTCAAACTGTTTGCCTTAGTGTTTCTATAGGTACAGAGCATCTAACTCTGCTTGCTCTAGTAGTAGGGGGAAATTACCCCTTACCCCCTTGCCCCCTTGCCCCCTTGCCCCTTTGCTCCTGTTCTTATTAATTGGTACGTTTATGAGAAAAAAAGCACGAATTAACAACTTATTCTCCACAACAACCACCGCACTTATGGTCTGCCAATTCATAACGAGGAAAATAGACGTTACTGATTGTTGCCTTTGCTAGTGCAATATATAAGTGAAGTCTGCTGTCTAGTAATGAAACTGTTTTTACAAATTGTACAAGATATGTCACTCAAGCTGCGAGGCGAGGATTTGCGAGGACGTGTATGGCCTTGGTACGGTAATCCATAGCTGAAGTCAATTGTTATGATGAGTAATGTTTAGATTGTGGGAGGGTGTACGTACAAGAAATGAGAAGATCGAAAGTCACGACTTGACGAAAGAGATAGTCCTCTACTGCCTGCTCAGGGAGGTTCAAAG